>ML784881.1:380705-399571 GCA_009831015.1 Picea engelmannii | reverse complement strand
TTAAGAGAAGCATCTAGAGGAAGATCCTTCTAGAAGCGGAAGCTTCTATTAGGTCTTCTTACATCCGCCTTATTCTATTTTATTGAAAGGTCTTATTAATATTGACCTTTATTATATCTGAATACATTGATCTACCTATGTGCGGGTTAGGACTTTAACATTACCCCTTAATTGGGGCATATTATATTAGTAGCATTATTTTATTTATGTCGGCTTTAGGCCTTTAGTTGTAATTATACCTCCTAGTCTCCTATATATACCAAGGAGACATTTTCATTTTGAATCATCTTGTACTTAAACATTTAAGTGGGGTAAAAGGAGGTTGCCCCCTCGAAGAGGCTTATTATTTGAAATTATCTCTTTTTCAAGGCATTGAGTACCTTTTCTGAGGTTTTTCTATGCTATATTGATATTTGGTTCTTAACAACAACGAAGAGTGCAAGGAAATTGTTTTTTAATAGAAAATCCATTTAAAATAAAAAAAATAAGAAAAGCACCGAGTACTGTGCATCTATGCTTAGAAATTGGACCCACTTCTTTGGGCCGAAACATTGAAGGTATCTGCGACAAACACAGGAACGGGTTCTACAGTATGCAAGTTGTTGGAGTTTTCTTGTCGATGAATCATCCTTTGCTGAAATTGATATTTTTCAGAAGCTTTTCCTTAGAAAGAAGACGAAAATGGTTGCATGGAAAGTGGAATAGCCCGTAGCTGAAACCGCCTCTGCATAGTCCAAAAAAATTCAGTGGCACAACTTGCACGTGCAATTGCAGAGACCCAAATTAGTCCATTTTGGGCAGAAGGAGATGACTAGTAGGAAAATGCATGGCAGGAGCGAGAGTTTTGGACCTGATGCCCGCAAATGTTAAACACTTTTTTTTTATCTTGAAATATATCGATGGGAGAATCAACATATCATTTCTTTACACTGAAACTCTTCCACCCAGAATGAACTAATTTGGAACTCTGGAATTCCTACTTTCTCTGTGCAAAGTGGTTGTTGCGTTCCCCATCAATTTCTTTTCTGAAACTCCTTTTGGTGTTGTCATGACTGCGATCACCGAGCCGAGAAGGTCCATTCATTATGGTTGATTTCAATTTGGGTGCAAGAGTGGGAATATTCTCTACATTTCCATCATCCATTGTCATATCATTGTCCATTAGATCATCTTCTTCCAGCTCAGAATTCATGGCATCAACTTCTACGATAGCAATGATTGAAACTGGGCAGGTTCTTTGACCAGCCAGGGTTGCGATGGAATTCTTTAGCTTGAAATATATCTCTCGGTGTACCAAGGTACTATCTCATTTTTTCCTACTAGGCGGAGGGAGATGAATAGTAACAATATGCCATGGAATAGTGGAACCTCTGGCCATTATGCCCCAATGTGTTTACTGTGTGTGGAGAGAACTGCTGCCATAAGTTATTCAGAATTTCCATTTGGTCGAGATGATGTTTGAAATGAAAATCGGGGAGGGATAATATAAGCCTCCACAAATTATGGTTTAATGTGTATCAATGGAATATCTCCTCGAGCCTTTCGCTGATCAATGACAATTTCCAGGGTTCATGCGGAATGAGCTGTGACCATCACAACTCACTAATTACACAATTAGAAAAAAATGTGAATGTGGCGGTGACGACGAAAAGAGATTAAGAATCAGAAATTTCTTAAAAGCACCAACCCATCGGCGCACAAAAATAAAATATTGTGTGGCCTTTGAAATGAATACTTGGAAAGGATAACATGCTTCTAGGAAAATCTTAGTTTAATTCGTACTAATGACGAATCTTCTCCAGACTTCTGGAATTTAATGATAGTTTTAACGGTTATTGTAGGATGGCTACTAGAATTAAAGCTTAATTATTGCATATCTGAAAACAAGTATGAAGGCAACAACAATGGCGAAACTGATTCGAAGAAATACCAAAGTATCAAAAGTTGTCGGGCGAAGATATACCCAGGGCATGTGAACAGTCGATGGTTCTCGGCCTAGCGCACTAAAAATTGAGCCTCTATTGTTCTGTGTCCTACAAATAGCACCTACACTTCCGCGATATACAAATTGATAGGTGGACTTGCGGGTTGGTTGGTTCAACATTGCATTTGTTTTGTCCCGAGCGATTCCGTATTAATTCCATAATTAGCCACTTTTTTGGATTGGGGGTTCTCGGTCTGGCGGAAAAAAAATTGGGCATCTACTATTTCATGCTCTACAAATACTAGTGACAATTCCGCGATATACAAATTCAGAACCCGAACTGCACTAAATTATTACTGTTAAATATTTATATTGCAGAATTTAATTATATGAGAAAGTTTGCACAATCTGGTCGATCGAGTGATATAAAAGTATTTCAACAAACAAGCCATATAAAAAAGAGTCATTCCATACTTAGGCAGTTTTTTTATCGTGGGTTGGCGGCCTCGTAGGATAAAAAAAGAGTATCTATTGGTTTGTGTCCTACAAATAGCACCCAAATTTACGCGGTATACAAATTGACAGGAGGACCTACAGGATGCTTGGTTGAACATTGCATTTGATCACGGGTTCGTGCCCTGGTGGGCTGAAAATTAAGTATTAATTGTTTCGTGTCCTACAAATAGAACCTACAGTTCCACGATATACAAATTCACATGAAGACTTGTGGATAGTTTCTATATAAAGTATGGAATGAGATTTTATACAGCATATGCGGATCCCTCATTCCATACTTATGCAGTTTTTGGATCGTGGGCTCGCAGTCTAGCGGGCTGAAAAGAGAGTCTCTATTGTTCTGTCTCCTAAAAATAGCACCCAGACTTCCATGATATACAAATTGATAGTGTTATAGAACATATGTGGATCCCTTATTCCATACATGGGTACTTTTTGGATCATGGGTTCATGACCTGGCGGGCTAAAAATTAAGTATCTATTGTTTTGTGTTCTACAAATACCACCTAGACTTCCCTGTCCTACAAATAGCACCTACACTTCTGCGATATAAAAATTCACACTTGGACTTGTGGACATAGTCTATATAAAGTATGTAATGATATTTTATACAGCATATGCAGATCCCTCATTTCATACTTAGGCATTTTTTGGATCGTGGGCTCATGGTCTCGTAGGCCAAAAATAGTCTTTATTGTTTTGTCTCCTACAAATAGCACCCAGAATTCCACAATATACAAATTGATAGTGTTTTAGAACATATAAGGATCCCTCATTCCATACTTGAGCACTTTTTGGATCACGGGTTCGGGATCTGGTGGACTGAAAATTAAGTATCTATTGTTTTGTGTCCTACAAATAGCACCTAGACTTCTGAGATATACAAATTGACATGCGGACTTTTCGACATAGTCTCTATATAAAGTATGGAATGAGATTTAATACAGCATATGCAGATCCGTCATTCCATACTTAGGCAGTTTTTGGATCGTGGGTTGGCGCGCCGAAAATAGAGTCTCTATTGTTCTGTCTCCTACAAATAACACCCTTACTTCCGCGATATCCAAATTGATTGGTGGACTCAAGATGGCTGGTTGAACATTGCACTTTTATTGTCCTGTAGCGATCTCGTATGAATTTCAAATTTAGCATTTTTTTTATCGGGGGATTTGGGGCTAGGGAAGTGGAAATTGGGTGTCTATTGTTCCATGCTTTACAAACACATTTTTATAGAACATATGTGGATCCCTCATTCCATACTTCGACACTTTTTGGATCGCAGGTTCGCGACCTGGCAGGCTTTAATTAAGTATCTATTGTTTTGTGTCCCACAAATAACACCTAGAATTCCGCGATATACAAATTGACATGCGGACTTGTGGACATAGTCTCTAAATAAAGTATGGAATGAGATTTTATATAACATATGCGGAGATCCTGTATGAATTCCATATTTAGCAATTTGTTTTTTATTGGGAGCTTTGGGGCTGGCAGACTGAAAATTGGGTGTTTATGTTGTACAAAAACATTGTTCTAGAACATATGCGGATCCCTCATTCCATACTTGGGCACTTTTTGGATCGCAGGTTCGCGACCTGGTAGGCTAAAAAGTAAGTATCTATTGTTCTGTGTCATACAAATAGAACCTAGACTTCTACGATATACAAGTTGACACGCGAACTTGTGGACATTGTCTCTATATAAACTATGGAATGAGATTTTATACAGCATATGCAGATCCCTCATTCCATACCTAGGCAGTTTTTGGTTCGTGGCCTGGCGGGCCGAAAATAGAGTCTCCATTGTTTCGTCTCCTACAAATAGCACCCAGACTTCCGTGATATACAAGTGGACAAGTGGACTCTGGCTGGTTGGCTGAACATTGTAGTTTTATTGTCCCGTAGCGATCCGGTATGGATTTCATATCTAGCGATTTTTTTTGATCGGGTCTGTGGGGCTCGCGGGATGAAAATTGGGCCTCTATTGTTCCACTTTGTACAAACACCAGGCACATCTCCATGATTTACAAATTGACAAATAGACCTGTGGGCTGCGTCGCTCAACATTGCAGTTTTCATTGTTCCTTGTCCTCCGAATAGCCCTCAGAGTTCCGCGATATACAAATTGACAGATGGACTTGAGCCCATTGTTTACAGATACTAATCCCTATCAACTATCTAAAATATCTAAAAACATGATTTTCAACACTAAATTATTAATAATAATTTTTTCTATTGCAGAATTTAATTAAATGAGAAAGTTTGTACAATCTAGTCGGGCAATTGATATAAAAAAATTCTGACAAACGAGCAATACATAGCAAACATGTACTTTTAAAAAGTATGGACAAGAGATTTTATAGAGGATATGCGGACCTGTTGTTCCATACTTGGGCACTTTTTGGATCGTGGGTTCTCGGCCTGGCGGGCTAAAATTTGAACCTCTTTTGTTCGGTGTCCTGCAAATACCACCTAGACTTCTGTGATATACAAATTGACAGGTGGACTTGCGGATTCCACGTTTGGCGGGTTCAAGATTGCAATTGTTTAGCAATTCTCATCCTTTCTAACTTCAGCTAAAAACATTATTTTCAAATACTAAAATATTAATATTAACTATTGTTATTGTACAAGTGTACTACATTAAATTATTAAAGGATGTTAAATCGCTTATTTTTAAAAAAATGAAGGAAACACAAGAATTTTTTTGTAAAATTCTATCACCGCAAGAATAACAAGGACAAATTTGAAGTTTAAGGCCCTCTTGTTCATATGATAGCACAATTTCACTCCGCACAGTATATATTCGTTGATTTCAAATTATTCCAGGATATTAATTTTACCAGGTTCATCGAATAAGCAAAAATTGCGAAAACAATGATCAATTTGAATTTTAAGAGCCTCTTGTTGGTATGATAGGATAGTTGCACTTCACAAACTATATATTCATTGATTTCAAATTATTTCACAACAATAATTTGACCAAGTTCATCGATCAAGGAAATTTGCCAAAACAAGTCACATAGTACATTTGCGTCACAACGCCATAGAAATTATCAGGCGGATCTGTGTGCCACCTGGCCAAAAAAATTCAACCATATTGTTCCCTATCCTCCAAAGAAGAGTTGGAGTTCCACGGTATACAAATTGAAAGACAACCCAGATAACCAAGAACCAACCATAGTTTAAACAACCTAGAAGAAAGTTCCCAGAAGGTTTCATTGAGCAGAACCCATCGACCTTTGCACCAAACAATTTGATATACAAAGAAAATACGTCAGCGCATTCCTTTTCTCTTGAAACAAACATTCATCTGGATGTTGAAAAAATATTATAGAGAGACATGAGGTATTTTCATTTCCTCTCAAAGTTTGATTAAATTTTTTTTTTTGCCCTTCTTCAGCTGATATGCAAAGTTGCAATGTCCTAATTTAAGGTGAATTTTATCTGTATCCGAAGTTGTTGTAGCATATAGACAATGCTTACCTTTTTGTGTAAATATGTTTCATACGACAACTCTGCCAATTTAGGAAGCACATTTTGTAATAGAGGCTGCTTAAGCGAACACTGCACAGTTGTGTTTCCCACGGTTCAGATAACACCATTGACGCAATGTCCATAAGTATATGGACATTTTTCATCACATCGCAGACAATCAATCATATCATCGCTTATCAAAGTAGAAGAAGAAGCAACGGAATGACATTTTGCACATATAGGCTCAAAGGGGGTCGAGTACACATTGGCTGCAACAAAAAGACCTTCAACTTGGCAACGTGAGAAAAGGAATTAATACATTGAACAATATAATACACAACTGCATTCCCCCCCTCTCCTAAAAACAAAAAAATAAAAAGTAAACAGGCACAAAAATTTGTTGAAGGCTATTTATATAAGCAAAGTGAGGATGGTTTTTTCGATGTATATGCACAAAAATTGTAGAGCTAGCTAGTTTCTCCAGATCCTCTACTATATCTTCTCGCAACTCTATTACAAATGTTGCCTAGGTTGTCTGAAAGATCCTTTCTCTAGCATCCTTCTTCTTTTCTATATTTTTGAACAGCGTAAGTGGAATTTTCCCTCTATGCAATTGTTGTTCCATTGACGAAAACAAATTTGAATACGTATCAAACAATTGTAGTTGCAACATGGATCAGTGCAATATTTGTGTAACTTATCCCACATATATGTAGACATGAAAGTTAAGAAAAAAACTGAATATGAAAAGCGGTACCATTTCCTTTTCGTTGTCTGACTTTCCATCCTTTATATGGAGAATGTGTTGCGACCCAAATTTTATCGCCAGTTTCACAGCAGTCCCAATCGTTCTAATTGGGTAAATATCAGTGCTCTGTGTAAGCTGCCTGACAGTCGAGTCCGGGAAGAAGTGATATTCTGAACAAATAGCAGGAATTTTTTCCACAATACTTGTTTCATTGAGCAAAATAATTTGAGCGCAATCACCACAATCATATACTGTTTTGGGCAATACATTAAAATTTGTAATGGATATCCCAATACACGGCAATATTTTTTCTGCTTGTTTCTGGACAAGTTGTGGAGGAACAGTGAGTGTGACTATCATCATGGTGTCCTTGTCTATCATATCAACATGCATAATGGATCTACTTTTGTTTTCCTTGTCCAAGTAGGTGGTATAGACAACCATTATTTCCCTGACAAACAGTTTCCCAGTTTGGCGGCTATTCAAGACCTCTATTGACAGTACTTTGGATGTCACAACTCTAGACCCGATGACATTTTTTGAACAGGAAAACTAAAGTAAATGGTAGTGTGCTACAAGTACACGAATAGTATTGGTGAACTATGGAGCCACAGTTTCGCAACCACACCTCTTTGTCTGCAGAACATGCAACACATTCGGTGTTTCGCTTGTACTTGTTGATACTTCTTGCGAGCTGGAAACCATGTATTGAAAATGGCATCAACATATCCTCCATTCCATAGATGAATATATATCCCACAAAATTTGTTTAGTAAACATAGTAAGAGCACAACGTATGCATATTTACCTTTGGCCTTGTCGGTCTGCTGATGTCTGGGATGAATGACTGCTCATGGCCGTCACACTAGTCCAACTTTTTCTGATGTAAGCATGTGCAGATGAACATCACGAGTAAAAAAATATATGCATTGTATATTGTCCATCGAAAGGACCAAATAACCATAAAACTGTATGCATCTTAATTTTTTAACTGGACAAATGTTTAACAGTAAACAGGGAGTAACTGTGGGTCACCATGGCCAATGTGTATATCGTGGACCCCCGGAAGCCATGGGAGCAATCTTAAACCTACCAACTGCAATCGACAAAGTGGGTAACTATGGAATAAGGTAGAAGCAAGACCACGTAGTTCAGTCCGTTAGTCTGCCAACCAGCGCACGAGGGAAGTTTTGGAAACCACACTAAGCAGATGAATTAGAAAACAAAAGGGATAATAGAAAATGGAAAAAGTAGAAACAGGGAGCGCAAAAAGTCCCATTACTGCAAATTCATCGTTTTCAATTCTAATATTATATGCTCCCTCCCAGTTTGTATATTTAATTTACCGACACACTTGGTATACATTTTAGAAGATTGTACCATAGAACCCTCTGCTGCTGCATAGAATAATTCATCTCCCTGTCCAAGAAACCTGTTTTTTCCAAGGAAGCAATGTCGAAGATGCAATCGAGACAAAGGCAAGTTAGTATGAAAACATACATCTAAAAGAAAAATAAAAAGTTCTATTTACCCGCCAAAGATTCCTTTGTCTTGTCCAGCGATTTTGTTTCTTTAAATGTAGAAATGCAGTGCAAACACAACAGACATAAACTAGCTTAGTATGCAGGAAGGAACGTATGTAACCAAGATAACTTACCATGTAGGAAGGCATGCAACTAGTTTAACACAGATACAGACCATAAATGAAATACAAAACAACACAATATAAAACAACAGTACAAGCATGCACCTTTCTATATCCTCTTCAGCCGATGCAATCAAGATTCCCTCCTTTTCTCCAGCTACTCTGTTTGTTTCAATGTGGGAACCCACAAAATTCAATGTACATCAATGGAAGTTGGTATTCACTGGAGAACAAGCAATATGTAGATACAGTAAAACTGACTCAACGAACAGCTTACAAAGGAAGAAACATGAACCTTTTCTCTTCTCTATCCATGGGTGTAAACGTCTAGCTTTTTTTTCCCTGGCCAAAATATATTACAAGGCAGAAAATATCATGCAATTGCATGGTTGTAGCTAAACGATTTCTGGTTGTCCCTGACAATTCATCTAGATATGCCCTTTAACCATGTTCTTTATCCTCTACATGGACTGTTGTTTCCATGTTACAAGTTCTCAGATTTCCGTGGAAAACTACCCAGACATGCTTCCAGACATGAAAATATAATCTTGAAGAATCTTTGTTGCACATATCATATCTCAAGTACAACACAAATTGTATCGTGTGCACGCTACTCTATGTAGAGGAGAAATAACATGTCATGTCATATCCGCACATCTGACCATACATGGTATATAAATGTAGGATACATACATATTCTTTATCCCAACAAAAAAACATTAGATATTGTAACTTCACATGTAATCCTCCAACAATTTTGTATGCAACTATTTTCTTTCATGGTAGGACTCGAGCACCAGGAAAATCTCACACAAATACAGATAATGGCCTCTGTAAAAATGGAAAATAACACAATTGTATATTTATTGGTGGGTACAGGGGATGAACACCATAAAGTGCCCCCAAAAAACAATAACAATCCAAAAAAAAAAAAAAAATCTCCAACCATCATTGCTGCACCCCAACCCTGCAAGGCCGAATCAAAGAAAAGAAACCAGCAATGACCAAATTAGAGAGAAAGCATGAAGAGGCTGAACTACACCCCTAGGGCCCCAAAGCACAAACCCTAGGAAAACAAACAGAACAAGCAACCCAGGAACCAACGAACCAGCAAACGCCACTGACCCAGTGAACAACATATGTATCTCCAATGATTACCAAACTACAGCTGAAGAAGAAAAGGAACTGGAAACATACAAGGAACATGCGACTACAAATAAGAAAAAATTCTTACTTGCAAAATGCAAACACTGAATAGAAAACAAGGAATAAAAAATGAAACTATGGCATCGAAACTTACTCCGAAACGATGAAATGCAGAAGCGCAGGTCGAATCATGAGTGAAACAACAAAAAACAGCAATCGAGAAACCAACAAAGAAGAACCACTCACTGAACTAGTAAACAATGTATCTAGCTTCAACGATTATGAGGATGAAACATACAATGGAAGCACCCAACAAACCAGCAAAGAAGAAGCAGTCACCGAACCAGTAAACAATGTATGTAGCGTCAATGGTAGAACAAGGATGAAACATACAATGGCTATTGAACTGGCATGTACTCCGAGAACCATATTTACATAAACATTTAAGACTCTCAGGTTTTCTAAGGACCTCACAGTATGAAAACATTTAAGATGCCAGGGGTATTGAAGAACGTTGTGTCATGTAAACATTTACGTTGTCAGGCCTATTGAGGCATCTCAGAATAAGTGTCAATAAATTTCAAGAAACATACAAAGCTTGGATATGAAAACATTTCAATATGCTTAGTACATATCAAAACTGACAGATATATTCAGGTAGCAGAAAATGTTAATACAAGCATTCGAACTAATGGTAGCATTAATCAACCTTCAAGCAATATATAGGAAAAATATATGATTAAAACATACTATCTACTAGAAAAAAGTTTGGATATGTTTCCATACACTACATTGGGAATATCGAAGCCGGCAATAAGACCTCCAATCTCTTAGCCAATCAGATCAGTACATATATGTTACTTTTTAATATATAAAAATATATGTTTTTAATTCCATAGCTCCAGTAATAGGTATTGTGCAAATATTTCCAGTGAAAGGACAAACTGAAATGTAGTCAATGCTTTATCGATCGCTATAGTCCCTCTATGCCTACGGCAGGGACTAATAAGGTGATGACAAGGTTATCTATAATTTCCATAATGGGTTGCTCTACAAGTTGGACAAGCTCTTTGTCCCTAAAGGTGAATGACTGCACCTTATCAGAGAGGCTCAAAAATCCAAGGTTGTAGGACATTTTGGTTTTGGGAAGATAGTTGCCAACTTGTAGAGGTATGTGTATTGCCCAAAATTCAATATGATGTAGCATGGTGTATTAAACGATGCATACTTTGTTGTATCAAAAATCCTAGTAACATGAAGCAAGGTCTATACCATCCCTTATCTATACCCACTCGACCTTGGGAAATAATTTCCATGGATTTTGTGGGAGGTTTACCAACAACCAAGAAGGGACATGACTATATATTTTTGGTATTTGATAGCTTCAACAAGATGTGCATTATCATTCCATACCATCAAATGACAAGAAGCAACAAACATGTTCTTTGAAAAAGTCTAGGTGCACTTTGGGATACCAAGGAGCATCATCTCAAACATGAATACAAGATTTCTCAGTACATTTTGGACTACGTTGTGGGAGAAGATGGGCACTAAGTTGACGAGATATATAACATTTCATCCACGGACATATAGGTAGACAGAAGTATCCAACAATACTTTTGTGTAGCTTTTGATGGGTTACAATCATAAATTTTGTTCCTACAACAACTCCCATTTTATTAAATTTTCTTGTTCCAAGGAAATTGAATGAGCCCTCTTACTAAATTTCTACATAAACTTTGAAGCGCATGAGTAGTTCCTCAGGTCCAAGTAGTCTTGTGATGTTTATAAATGAATAAAATCATTCATCTTCAATATATGATTCTCTATAATATGTTCTTTATCCCTAGAATGTGTGATCCAGATTATTTTCGGCACGAAATGAGAGCGGAGATATAATAAATAAATGCACAGATATATCACAGATATTCAATAATATAACATAAATTTATCATAGATGCAACCATAAACACAAATATACAATAATACATGATTTCTATTAATGAAATAAATGTACAGAGACTATAAAAATACAGAGTGAAATACTCGCTAGAATGGTGGTAGCTTATCTCTGAGAAGAGATGTGACGGCTACTCGCATTTGCAAGAAGATGATTACAATGAGGCTCTGAAGGCCTTTTTACAATAAATCGAAATGCCAAAAACCCTATACATACAAAAACCTAACCCTAGGAGATGAAGCGCCAAGAGTCATGTGGGCCCCGTTTGGGTAAGTTGGTGCATCAACTTCCCGGGGTCGTAACTTTTGCATACAATCTCTATTTTAGGCATATGATAGCTCGTTGGAAAGGTATTGTCGAGATTCATTTTGGGGGCTCAATTTTTCCTTCAAAAATAATTGAGAACCTCGATCTCGAAAAACCTTCATTTAGGCCCTCAAAATGGCCCTGGAAGTTAAAACCTACTAAAAATAGTAAATTGCCAAAATTGCAAGAAAAATGTTTTGAGCCATTTGGAAAAGGAGGGTGGCCACCGATATCCACCTGGATTAATCCTCCCTCATTAGGAAGAAATGGTATCCATTTCATTGAGTTCATGGAGGAGAGGGAAAAGCATTTGTTGAATCTGCATCTTGGTGAGCTACTTGTCTTGCTGGAGACGTCACGCTACTCAGTTTGTGGAAATTTGTCACGAACCTGTTGAGGTTGAGGTTGTTCAACAAGTCACGATACATGAGAGGATGATATGCAGAAGGAATATTTTCACTTTGTTGCATCCTTGTTGACCTGCTTCTATTGGATAGAAGGTGCTTGGGACAAGGCTGTAGTGGTTGCAGTGTCCTTTTGTTCTCCTTTTGAACAGATTGGGAAGAAGCTGAATTTTGCAGTATGAGATACTACCTTGTGGCACTTTTTTGGTTGAACAGTAGTCGGAACTACCTCTGGTATTCTGTAGAGATGACCCCCCAAAGTAACAATGACACTACAGGGTCAAGACTCATAAACAACATGGCATCTCCATATATATGGTTGGCTCAAGAGCACATCACAAGCATCCAGTGGGGCAGCATCACATAATACCTCATCCTTGAAGGGTTGGATGTCATATGATAATCGACACTGTTGGCTGACATGGAGATCTCGTCCTTGGCGAAGACACCCGATATTGTATGGCTGTCGGTGTGGTGTTGTTGACAATCCAAACTATTTGATGACCTCTGCTGAGATGAGGTTCTTCTGGCTTCCGCTATCAACAATAAAATGCAGCGAGGTCCCCTTCACCCACATCTGTGAATGAAAAAGGCACTCCCCCTCTTTAGGATCTGTTGGTTCTTCTGGTTGAATTGTTGCGGTCACGACAATAGCAATGGGGTCCACCTCAATGATCTTTCCTTTACCATTATTTTCAGAATTAGATTCTGAATCAGGGTTTGGATCTTTGTCTTTGATCTCGGCCACTAATGGTTGTTTTGAGCGACATTCATTGGTGTTGTGCCAGGGGCTTTTGTGGAACTCGCACCATTTTTCGGTGTCGTTCTTTGTCTTCCTGTGACCCTTCTTTTCCTGTGTCTTGGAGTGGTTTTCGAGAGACTGTTTTTTAGGGTCGTCTTTTTCATACTTTGGTTGTTGCGGATTTGCAGACCCAAATTCTCATTTGTTCTGGTGCTTAAATTTGTGCTCAATTTTAACAACATATCAATAAGAAACATCGAGTGATAAGATGTCCAGAAAATCCATTTCAGTCTGTATGTATTTGTGTAGAGCCCCATGGTATTTTAGAACCAAATGTCGCTTGGAGTCTTTGATACCCAGCTTGGTGTGCAAGGTGGAACCAAAACTTCTTGGCTCCTCTCTTTCCGTAGTTTGGTCCATCTCATGTATTGGTCCTCATAGTTGCCAATAGGGTAATATTGTTCCTTTACCGCATCCACAAAAAAATACCAAGTGGGATCGGCCCCATATATTCCAGACTCCTCTGTGGGACTTTTCTCTCAGTAAGTTTCCCACCAATGTTTGACATGAGGGAGAGCTTTAAGGAGTGTGAAGGTGTTCTTTTCTTTATCGGAAAAATTGTGAACAGAGAAATAACCTTCTAGCAGAGTTAACCATTTTTCTAGGGCTTCTTCATCTATTTGTCCTTCAAATATAGGAATATCAAAATTAACTTGTACCTTGAAAGGTGAGGTGCCTCCAAAGTGATCACTTGATGAATATGCACCTGATGCTATCGGCATGCGTTTAAGGATGTGGGAAAAATTCTCCATCATTTCGTCCCTCTGTCGCATGAGAGCTTGCTCAAGCAACAGATTGATAGGATCGCCTGCTCCGTCGTTTTTATTTTCTTCTGCCATTGAGGGTTTCTTGGGTGTGTGAGAGTGATTGTCTTCAAGAGAGACAATTTCGAGACCCAACTTTCTATACTCGGACCTCGTCGGGGACATGCATTGAAAAAACGATCAAGAGCAGCCTGCTTTGATACCACTGATCTGTATTATTTTTGGCATGAAATGAGAGTGGAGATATAACAAAGAAATGCATAGAGATATCGCAGATATTCAATAATATAACAGAAATTTATTAGAGATGCAACCATAAACACAGATATACAGTAATACACGATTTCTATTAATGAAAGAGATGTACAGAGACTGTAAAAATACAGAGTGAAAGACTCGCTAGAATGGTGGTAGCTTATCTCTGAGAAGAGATGTGACGACTACTCGCATTCATAAGAAGATGATTACAATGAGGCTCTGAAGGAATTTTTACAATAAACCGGAATGCCAAAAACCCTAGACATCCAAAAACCTAACCCTAGGAGATGAAGCGCCAAAATTCATGTGGACCCCGTTTGGGTAAGTTGGTGCATCAACTTCCCGGGGTCGTAACTTTTGCATACAATCTTCGTTTTAGGCGTATGATAGCTCGTTGGAAAGGTATCGTCGAGGAGATTCATTTTGGGGGCTCAATCAAGTCTTAAAATATCATTGAGAACCTATATCTATAAAAACCTTCATTTAGGCCCTCAAAATGGCCTCGGAAGTTAAAACCTGCTAAAAATAGTAAATTGCCAAAATTGCCAGAAAATTTTTTTGAGCCATTTGGAAGATGTGGGTGGCCACCAATATCCACCTGGATCAATGTGTGAGAAAAATACCTTTTATCTCACCCTTGTTTTAATTTCAAATCTTAATTGATTTTTTCTCTTCTCCAAATCATGTTCATACATGAGAAGCTACATGGTGTCATTATTTCCCCATCCCCAAGACCTATCAAAGTATTTGCATCATATCCTTTCCATTGAAAAGTTGGTTCATTTTATTCATAAGAAATTTTTGAAACCTGAAGCCTAAAAGACCATTGGACTCCCCTTTTTAGGATTTCCCCCATTGGATTGTCAAGTTATATGTGTAAACAATTTCTTTTGAAATGTTTTTACGGTAATCCTATCAGATGATTCTTGTCATACTTCCCTTTTCGGAATGTTAAAAGGTATAACATCCTTCTAACAAGACTTTTATGAAAATCCTTCTTTTCAAAAGACCTTTTTCGAAAATCTCCTAGTGATGAACTTTCCTACTTAAATCCTTCTTGCAAGCTTAGAGTTTGATGTTTATATTTTATTTCTTCAGAGAAATTATTCATGGTTAGTTATAAATGGGTTTTATTGATTAAAATATTATTAACCTATATCTTCTCTTTTCCCTCGACAAGCGTATTTGATCACTCTTCCTAAGGTCAAATTCCAGAATATTATTTTGGGGAATATCTATTGTGAATTAATCACTCATATATTTTAAAGGAAGTATTATTGATTTGAATTTCCCATAGAGGGGCCTTTCTAAATGACTTATCTCCAAACAAATTCCTCTGATAATATTCTTTGAAAGTTATTCTTTCAAAAATATTCTTTGGAAAGGTTATTTTTGAAGCTAGTTGTCCCAATAATAGATCTTCCCAGAATCTTTCCTTTTTGAACACATCCTTTTGACAGAATCCTTCCAATGGAATTAATGGCAATGTACTTTTCCCGCCTGCTACGAGCTTTATCCTAGACGTATTAATTGATGAGATAGTATGTGGATTATAGTATGTGGATTATGAGATACAGCCTGAGTGGGCCTAATGGTTAAGAACATGTGTTTCTTCTTAATAAGTCACAAGTTCAAATCCAGATGAGGGTAGGTTATGTATACCTTTGTAGACTTTACCAGTCAAATCGTTGGGCGGAGGGGGGTCCCTTGTCCCACAAACAAGGGGGTCTCATACACCAATTTGGTGTACTGGCTTGGTCATGACCTTAAAAATAGATTATTATTATTATTATACAGCCTGAGTGGGCCTAATGGTTAAGAACATGTGTTTCATATTAAGAGGTCATAGGTTCAAATCAAGAGGGGGTAGGGAATGTATGCCTTCGTAGACTTTACTAGTCAAATCATTGGGTGGAGGGGGGTCCCTTGTCCCACAAACAAGGGGGTCTCATACACCAATTTGGTGTGCTGGCTTGGTCATGACCTTAAAAATAGATTATTATTATTATTATTATTATTATCAAAAAACTAATTCAAGCATCGTAATAGTCATTTTTTAGAAACTTAAGTGCAAAAGAAGTCTGTAAGAAGAATCTCCCTAGCTAATTGAGAATTTTTGTGATAAATTGTAAAGTATTCAGGTAAGATCATTGTTCAAGATGGAATTCCTTTATTTCTAGTACATTGTTTATTTATGAATATTAGTATGAAAAACTTATGTTGTTTTGAACCCTACATGATCTCGAAAGAAATACAGAATTCCGAGAGCCCACGAAGAATGTTTCAATTCAAGATAACATGTTACTGTCAGATACAAGATACTTCACCGGAGTGGATGATTGTCCTACTTGGAATGACATATATAAAAAAAAATTCAATGAGGATTTTCTAAAGGAATATGAAGACCTGGTAGTATACCAAAATATAAAGAAGAGTGGGATATACATTGTTATTGCTATAGCCTCCATCTTTCCCTATAATGATGCGGTAAAATGGGTATTTTCATAGTTGGATTCAGAGATATCTATAGTAATGAATGAGATTCTATCCTCTATAGCCTCTTTGGATCCATATGAAATTCATGCAAGATACCATCTACAAAATATTGATGCATATCTAAATAAGCCATTCTTAGATACATTCAGGGAAGAACACCTCACCTTGGTTGAACTAGTCAAAGAGTGGTAGAATTAGGACAGGTCATTCACTTAGAAGGATAGCAGATAATATTTGATGTAATAATTCAAATAATCCTACTAGCTATTGGAATCAATGATTTGAAGCATCTATGAAGAGGAAATATGTACTCATTTTAAGTTGGAATGGACACCAATAACATACTACATGGATGGGGTAAGGAATATATTCAAATGGGCACAAATCCTTTTGGTCAACATATATCAAGACATTAGAGAATCTCCAGAACTAAAGAGACCTATTTTTTATATTTTTTCATATTTAATAGATGCAATATGCTCTTTAATTTTTTTTCCTACAATGGGTTGGGACTGGAACCCCAATTTACCCCTATACATATTTATTGCTCTGAGTTATGGGAAAATAATTACAAAAAAAATGTTTATGATATATGTGACCACTTAATGGCATCCTTGTTTTATTTCATACACAATCAAGACCCTTAGAGATTATCTCAAGAAGCTATTGATCTAATTAAAGATATAGGAGATTGGTACATGGCAACACATTATACCTATATAAAAATATTTGGGTGTGCATGGCCCCCACATATACACCCTGAGTATGTCCCTAAAAAGATAATTGATATGGAAATTGCTTACCAGAAAATAAAGGTAGGGATCATTACATACCTAGATACAAGTTCCAAAAGGATATGGCCAAATTTTCCCATCAAAGTAGGAATGTTCACCCTATTAAACATTCCTCATTCTAGAAATGAGTCTGTAGTCCTAAAGGAGTTGTGTTTGTGTACAGGAGAAGTTATAAAACATGATTTGAATGGTGTTGTTAGAGAACATCTCAAATATATGGGATTAATACACCCTTTCTCACATGATGTAAGTACCTCAGAAGAAATTTTCCAAGGGGTTGTGTTTTTTGAAGAAGTATCAACTAGAATTCAGGATGGATCAAGGAGAGAAAGGTTATAGATGGAGGAGGAAGAGAAAAGGAATAAAAAAAAGGAATAGTTGGAACAATTACTAGCCAATGAACAAAAGAAATAAGAACAAAGAAATAAATATCAAGCAACAAAAGAATAAGAAGAAATTAAAAGGGCTCTGGAAGTTGAAGAAAGTTTCAAAATGAAAGAGAAATAGAAGGAGGAAGAGGCTAGAAAGAGAGAGGAATAAAAAATATAAGTTGAAAGAAAGAAACAAGAACAAGAAGAATAGAAGAGAAGGATATAAAACAAGAAGAAAGAAAAGGAAGCAACAAGAAAGAAATCAGAAAAAGAGAAGAGAAAAATAGAAGAAATTAAAAGGAATTACAAAGAGGTAGTTGAAACATAAAAATAGAAAAGGAGAAAACTAGAAGAGGACATGAATAAAGGCTCTAGTCCTAGAAAAACATAGGGTATCTCATTTCTTGGCTCCCCCATCAACCCCAGTACACCACTAAACACATGACCAATGGGTTTTTCTTACTCTTCAAAGTTGGTTGAATTTGATGATTTCGTGGTCTCCTTGGGAGACTATTTCCTTAGCAAAGAAAAAAGAGGAATTGCCAGAAGATAGAATATTATCCTAGCGGGGAATTCTTAGAGAAAATCATTTCATGCAATTTAGGACAATATTCCCAAACCGATGCAGTCGACACAGCCTTATCCCTAAGTGATTTTGCAAGAGAAAAAACATTTACTACCATTCAGCTAAATGTTACACTAGACAATTACAAGGTCAAGGTATTAGTGTTAGAGGACCAGTTGAAGTAGAAAAAATATCACATGGAGAATGAATTCATGTATTAGATATATGAGAAATATTATCAATAAAGAGTTGAGATAGAAACCTAGAAAAAATAACATTTGCAGGAAAATGAGTTGCTAAGAACATAGAAGTGGAAGAAGATTACTCTATATTAGCAACAGAGATTGAAAATCATTGAATATGTTGAAAAGGTGAAAAAAACTCAAGGAAAGAGAGAAAAAAAGTAACCTATTCCCTTGAGGTTGTAAGAAAATAATATGCAGTGGAAATGGAGTTAAGGGAAGCTCATAAAAAATTCTTGACCAAGTTAAATGAGATCTAGGAATACCATGAGGATATAATCAAGTTATCTAATCAACTATATTGTTGTTGGGTATTTTACCCTACGGACTAATAAGCTAGGGTTCTAAGCCTATATGCAGATCATGACCCTTCAGTTTTAACCTTTAACCTTCTACCCAAAATCTCAACCCCTTTTCTCAGACAAGCACAGGAAGAATGAACTAACCTT
>ML784881.1:293222-380270 GCA_009831015.1 Picea engelmannii | reverse complement strand
CCAGTGAGAAGTTAGGGCGCGGGTTGCTTGTTTTCAAGTGATTTTTGAGGAATTTCTCAGCATGGCTTTGGCTAGGAAGAGGCATGAGTTGGCCTGATGCCAGGTAAACCTGTATGGTGCATTTTAGGGTTATAACATATATGAACTGAACGACCAATATAATGATGCAAAACATGCATATGATAATATTGTGGATTGAAAAGGAATACACACAGAGACCCATACAAACCTTTGTCATTTTCAGCAAAAAAGATAAGGGGAAAACTCAAGTCTTGTTGGACGATTGAAATAACTCATATCAAGATGTTAAGGAAACCATAGGCCTCACCACCAAATTGTGTGCTAGACTGTGGAATTTTGTTGATGAGTTATTAGAATAGTTTAAAATGATAGTCATGGATGAGTTGGATAAAGCATGACCTGGAAACTAAGGATAGCATAGGTAGAGGAGAATACAGATAACAACAAACAAACCATTGACTAGATCAAATAATTTAGCAAAGAAGTCATGAGTAAATACTTGATACAACCAATCAAATATGCCTCAACTACATGTGATTTTGTCAAAAGAATTTATAGGGATGTTAAGAGGGAAGTTGTTGACTAAAGATACGATGGAGATCTAGAATTAGATAGGATGAAGCTAAATAGAATAAAATAAATAACCAAGGAATATGAATCATGGGTCACATTTGTAGAAGATATAGCTTCAAGGAAATATTCATAATTTTGTATAGTTAAATAATGTGTATTTCTTTAAAAAAAATCATTTTAATTGTATATAGGACATAAATAGTTGAAACAAAGAGATGTAAATGTGGCCTTGGCAGTTACACAATTTAAAGAGACTCTCTTATTATATAAAAGAGAGCTCCATGTAATAGAGAAGGTATTTTTCCCATTATAACATTGATGACACTATTATCTCATGGAATAAAGTGAATAATGCATCTTGGTGACCATGAATGTGTTCATTTGTGTATGGGACTATTCTACATGTGCAATTGATTTATAAGTTTCTTGAATAATATTTCATATCAACTATTTCTATGTTTGTTATTTGATCAATTTATTCATTTATGGTTACTTGTGGATACAATGGCGATGTTGGAGGTATAATATATAACCATTTATGATGTATATCTATTTCATTATTGTTTAAATCTATTTTTGTTAACATGAACTATTTATGTAATCAATAGTATTGTCTGATACTATGTATATTTTGTTAGAAATGCTCTTGATCATGATAGGTTAGAAATAGTTATAATATATAGTTTTGAATTTGAGTTATTTAGTTAGGTTTATAATTAGATAGAATTTTGTGGAGGACAATTCAGTATCCTCCCCTACAATCTTAATTCTTAGTGGAAAATGGACCCAAAAAATACTGGTCATAACTTTCCATACCAAACAAGAGAAATTCTAATTGGGACTCACCATCGGACATTTTCCCTTGTTTATTCACATGATATTTCGACCCATCAACAATAAGCATGACCTAGGATGAAAATATGATCTACATACAACACTCTTAAAATAGATAATTTCACACTTCTACTGGTAAGTCACCTTTTGAAACTTCATTTGGATATATGCCACCTTCACCCTTGGATATTGTATATGGAGAACAAGGAGGAGTGAGGGAGGACCTCATAAGATATGCATTGAGAGTAGAAAGTTGAAACAATTGTTGAGAATATTAGGAAATTCCATTTGCAAGTACATTAGATGTTGAAGAAGTCATAGGAAAAATACAATGTCAGACATGATCAACACAAAAATGAGAAATCATTTGAAGTGGGAGATAGAGTTTGGTTACAACCAAGCAAGTAAATACTATAAGATCTTGGTAGGAATATGAAGGCTCTATAGGATGGACCTTTCAAGATATTGGAGAAGGTGGGATATAACATCTACGAACTCATTCTACCCCTATACATCCACATTTACTCAATAGTGAATGTGGAGAATATCAAAATCTATGAGTCTTCCATGTTGGATTAGGAGGAGGAGCGGGTCCTACCTTCCATACAGGACTTAGAAATAGATGTTGAAGCAAAGTTGGAAGAGGACATATATTTGTAGAAGCATTCTAGAACTGTAAGACAAAGGCATCATGACCTAGAGTAGATTGGGCTGAAAAGACAACTTATAGGTAAAGAAAGGTGATACTCCAAGGAGAAGGTAGAGGAAAAGTTTCCTCACCTAATACAAGAAATCTTTTGGGGACCAAAATCCTCCCTAAATGGGGAGGTATAATCCATATTGAATCATTATATTATTTTCCATCTATCTCAATGCTTTCAAAGTGGAAAACATTGGAGGACTCAACTTGAAGGGTCATTTTAATGGCAAGTCGCAATTTAGAAAATTGGGGTTTGAAACCTTCTGGAGCCATTTTGAGGCATCAAACGACATTTTTGGGGGTTACAATTTTCCCATATACTGCGACCTTTATAAAATTCCAAAAATCACATCAATTAGAGCGTGTATGAAAACATTATGTCTGCCACAAGTTGACCTACCATGTTCACCACCATGGTATGAGTGGATGCAATGTCATCCCCCAGTACTCATGTATATGGGGCTAGAAATGCATGGAATTTCAATAAGATTCTATAATATCTAAAACCATATCACAATTGAGGGTTGAGGAAGTCGAAACCCTACCCCTATATGACTTTCAGGCAATGTTAAACAATAGACCACTAGGAGGAGAAGGTGTTCCATTCTTTAGCATTGTATTTGTTCCATCGTTGATCAAATCACCTAGGAGTGGTATTTTGAGAGCATATCAAAGGAGGAGAGATTTTTTAGTAGCCATACATGCCACAATGTCAAAGGAAACTCCACAGAGAGTGACTCTTTCTTTGTACTTACATTTGAAGAAAATAGAGTAGTGAAACCTCACCTTCTAGCTAGGTATTTTCCTATATTGGGTTTCTGAGGTTATATCTTGTGTTTATTTGTGGATGGTGTATGAGTATTTATTTATGTTCTTAATTTTTTCATTTCATATATTTCATACATTTTAAGAAAAAAACTAGTAATTAAAGAATCTGATATCTAAAGAAAATTAATCTTCATATAAGTAAAGATTTTAGTATTTTATTAGATCTATTTTGACAAATTGTCCAATGGCATATCCACGATAGTTTATATATCACTATTATTTACTTCTAATCTAGGAAACTCATAAAAAAAGGTTTTCTTGAAAATTTGTGCATTCAGTCACTCGAAATCGTACTTCTTGCTACTAGCCCACAAAATTCCAAACTTCCCATTGAATGTTCAGTAGCTTGGAAACCTCGAATAGATTGAGAGTTCCCAAGATCCTTCCATGATATAATCAACTCATATAGCACTAATTTCCATAGAATTCACCAATTCTATAATTCTAGAGAGGCAGTCGTGACCTAGTAGTACTACAACTAGTGACGATTGCAGCTGAAAAATGATGCAACTAGTGACTGATCACACTTTGACTAGTAGTTCAAGCATGAACTACCTCAAACATACCTAAATATTGGGAATAAGGTTGTGGCTCATTTTGATATCCATTTTGTGTCCTCGATGAGGCTAGGGGAAGAAAATAAATCTATAACAGATGCCCCCTAATGTGTGAGGTTAGGAGAGGAATACATAGAAAAAACAGATTACTATAAAGGTCACCAATGTGAGGCAGCATGAGAAGAGAGAAAATATATCAAGAAGAAAAGGAGTACCTTCAATCAAAGACCAAGTATATAGATCATCCCTCAGGTAGGAATACCCATGCTCAGAAGGGAAACAAATCATGGTTTCCAACACAATACACTATGGATCCATGAAGTAAAATACAATACCATGGCCACAAAATAATACACAGTGGATCCATGTCATCAAACATTTCATAGCCATGAGAAAATAGAATATGGATCTATGTCACAATAAACATCAGGAAGACATAGAGCACAAATGAGAGTGCTCCCATAGTCTTCAAAGTACTCATATAGTAGTGATATTATACTCCATCACAACTTGGGAGGGGTATCATGAATGAGTGATATGGCCCCAAACCCAAGTTATTCATACCAAACCAAAGGTCTTCGCCCTGAACCCTAATGGTATGATTATACAACATGAGAATAGATGATCTAATGTCGGGCATGGTATAAACTTTCTGATTACCAATCATTGAGGTATACCATTAACATATGCGAGGAGACCCGCCAATACTGAAAATGGACCCCAAGGTACCTAGTACAATCTAGCTAGTGTGAATAGAGGATATGATGTTGAACACTCGTATAATCAATCAATCGGGAGCCAATGATGTAAACCCACTATCGATTGTGAGGAAGCCTTCCATTGAGTGATATGGAATGGATCATTTATATTATTTTGCATCTATCTCAATGCTTTCAAAGTGGGAAAAATTGGAGGAATTAGCTTGCAGGACCATTTTAGTGTTAGGTTCCAATTTGGAAAATTGGAGTTTGGAAACTTTCAGCGCCATTTTGAGGCATCAAATGGAATTTTTGGGGTAAAAAATTTCCTAGAGGAAACTGGGACCACATGAGAATATTCTACACATTGATACTATTCCTATGGTGAAAACATCGCATCAATTAGAGCTTGTATGCAAAACTTATGCCTCTCGCAAGTTGATCTATCGTGTTAACCACCATGGTACAAGAGGATGCCATGTCAACCCTCGTTACTCATGCATATGGGGATAGGCACATGATTACTTTCAAGAATATTATAAAAGGTCCAAAACCTTATCACAATTGAGACTTAATGAAGTCAAAACCCTAAACCTAGATGGATATCGTGCTATGTTAAATATTGGGCCACTAGGAGGAGAAGGGGTTCCATTCTATGCTATTGTATTTTGTTCCATAATAGAGAAAAAAAACTGGGATTGGGAAAATTAGAGAAAATAACAGAGGGGGTTAATGTTTTGTAGCAGCCTAACGAGTTATAGTTCTTAGGTGAATCCATAGAGAGTTCCATCTCCTTTGCACTTGCATTATTTCCATACTAGAGAAAATATAGTAGAGAAATCTCACCTTCTAACCGGGTTTTCTCTCGTAAGGGTTTCCCAGAGAAACATTTTGAGTTATTTTTTGGATTTTGTGTGATTTTATTTTACTATTCTATATTTTTTTCATTTCAGATATTTCATGCATAAGCATAAAATCAATAACTAAATATTCTAGGATCTAATGGAATTTAACCTTCATAGTGTAGATTTCAGTTTTATTTATCAAATATGTTGTGATGAATTGTTCCAGTTGAATATCTATGGAAGTTTATAGATCATTGAGAACTGTAAGCTCTAAGGTAATAGATTTTTTATATATCCCTCTCATAAATAATGTGTTGAAGTTGATAGGAAGAGATCCATCGAAGGAGGGCCTTAATGTATCCCCCATCAATCGACATGAAACATGCACTGAGAGATTATGTGAAGAGATAAATTCACCAAGTACAACTGAAATAGGGATAGATGACTCATAAGGTCATTAGGACATTATATGGCCAACAAAAGCTTAAATTCCCTTGAACATATAGCACGATATAATGATGACCTGGAAACTAGACTCAAGAGCACCACTATTATAGTGAAACAATGCATGAGGCATTGAAGCACTCTCCATAATGAATGGAAGAGTAACCAATTAGAGGAGTAGACATGATTCATACTAATGGTATGAATCCTAGGCAATATATAACCTAAATGTAAGCCAATGACTCAAATAGGTGCCATGTTCAATGGCAACACAATGGACGTTTCCATTTCATAAATACATATCAATGGTAAAAAACACTATTTTTTTTTAGTGTCTCCTTCATTTTTTAATGAGAGTGAAAGAGAGATAAAAGTGTGCTTGATAGTGTATTTTTCATTCAGTTTTACAAGCCCAAAAAAGAGTTAAAATTTTACTTGGCAGATGTATTTTTCATGTCTTTTGATGTGTCCAAAAAAGAGGTAAAAGTTTACTCAAAAGATGTCTTTTCATAGTTCAGTGAGCACAAAAAAGAGTTAAAAGTGATCTCTTTTGGAGAGAAAGAGTGTCTTAAAAACACGCTTCTATGTCCCAAGAACATGGAATTGACTAAGCAACATGAACGTGACTAGATACTAGAAAGTGAGGTCCAGTCTTGGAAACTTTTATCCCCATGGGTAGATGGTCATAAAACGGAGACCAGATAATGCAAGAGGAATGTGGTCAAGTGTTATGGAAATAGTGGTAAGAGAGAGGAGGGAAAAAAATAGTGCAATAACAGGTAGCGGTAAATGAGCAAAAAATTCATAGGTAACCGTAAATTAACATAAAAATTTTGAGAACCCCCTCACGATATTTCCATAATATAATATGAAGAGAGAATAATGAAGCTCAATGTCTAGTCATGGTGGGTCTATAAGAGGGTCCTCGGGCCTACAAAAAATCATAGCATGGGCACTAAATGGAAGTCAAGGTGCTAACTGGGGCACCCATGGAGGGTAGGGACTATTGTACAAGTTACAATGTGCAAAATGGAGTAGTTGATTATGCAACTTGACGAGATCAAACCTAAAGCATTGTGACAACAACATGGATGGTTTAATGCAAGATGGTTTCCCATGGAAAAACTTATCCATATATGCTAGTGCAAGACACATACCTCAATTTCATTGGATGATGCCATGAAAATTTCCAAACAAAATTTCACCAAGTCTTGTAAAACACATCTAGAAATACTAGACTCAGGGTTAAAATGCATAGTAAAATCTAAAATAATAATAATAATAATAATAATATTTTTTTGTATGTGATATATGCAAAACAAAATCACTCACACCACACAGTTATGTATAAGTCACTATGCATATGAGGATTTACACAAAGTAGAGCCCATTTCTAGGCTCAAGCCAAGGATCTTGATCGTCACTAATGAACTCATGAGCCATTATCGAGATCGTATGGCTCACCATGTTGGGGCCATGGCACATAGTAACAAATTTTTGTGATCAAAGATGCTAATCTTGAGTGGTTTCATAAGCTAGGAAATCCCCTTGATGATGTCCATCAAGATGTGAATGAGGTATGAAATGTAAATATTTGAAGGAACGAGAAGTAGAGAATTCAGTGGAAAGTTTTGAAAAAGATAACCAAGGTAGAAAAGGGTTAATACTGGGAGGTTTGTTAGATGCCCTAGCAAACTCCCCTAGTCCCAAATCGAAACTCATCATGCCAAATATCGCCGGTTAGAAGTTAGGAAAATATGTCCTATGTGTCACCTCATCCTTGGGATCAACTAAAGAAGCCATGACATCTAAGATGGCCTTATCAGAAGGAAACTCAGGATATAGTAAATCATGTGAACTTGGAGAGTCAACAACCTGTGCAGACGGAGTAAGATAATCACACTCTATGAGGATGGATTTGTTGACTAGTGTCAGTTGATGATGATGAGATCACAAGGGAGGAAATATCGACCATTATGAGCAGTATGATGGCTCCATAAGACTCAATTTCCTCATGAAGAGGAAACACCCAAGGATTAAAATACTTGAGGGATCCATTGGTCAAAGAAGAGATCATATTGATTGAGGGAAAAACTGTAGTAGGATGTGGTGGGGGAAGGGGAGATGTATCCATCAACAAGGAGTCTTTGAACATCCCCACACCAATATTCATGTAATCACTCTATGAGTCACCAACAAAGGGTACATTGGAACTCGTATTGGATCCAATGTATGGGGTACAAAACACAATCTATTCGATAGTAATGAGTTTCCCTTGATGAGGGAAATGTAAGACCCAAAAGCCTAATGAGATGATTGTTTTCATATCATAGAACCAAGTACGTCCGAGTAGAAAATTATACTCAAGATGTGCATCATATACCTCTACCACAAAAGAGAATGCCTTACCACATAGATCAATGGAAAATGTAGTAATTATTCCATAAGGCTAGAACATGTGTCCATCAAAGGATTTTAGTGTGGTGTTAGACATATCTATTTTTGGGGAGCCAAGAGTTTTCCAACACACAATGGACATAATGCAAGTCGAGGCTCCTTTGTCAACCATAGTGTGAAGGATGTTTCTCCCATTTACTCTCACTTTAATCTGGAAAGTGATTTGGTGGGAAATACTATGATGATATTGGTATGAATAAATGGTTATGATGCTTGAATGCGAGGGATAAACCCTACCTATATTCTATAACAAGTATTTTTGTTGCATGGGGAAACTTTTGAAGACTTCTGAAGAAGACATGGTACATGGTGCCTAGGCCAAGTCTTCCACAATACTATAGTTTTTGGTAGCTTGTGATTTTGGATTATGCATCATGTGTATAAGAATTCCCTTTGGGGGTTGAAGAAATGTCTCAAAGGATGGATTCTATATCTGAAGAGAAGAACTAGGCTAGGAAGAGGAAGTTTTCTCTTGCACAGTAGGAGTTGTATCGATATTGTCTTAATTGTGAGCTTGATTTCGGAGATTGACCATCTGGTCACACATGAATATTGTGGCATTCAAGGATGACCCAAAAATTGATGGGTACCTTCCATGCACCCTAGTGGAAAATTAGGATTTGACACAACCATTTTTTGAGGCTAAGGGGGAAAATGATGGGTTAAAATAGCAAGTTGTTGGGAGGCATTTTGTTCTGCCAAATATCAATCGATATTATCCTTCATAAGAACTTGGTGAGTATGATGGTCCTCCCCACAAATCATGTAGGGAAATGACTCTTTTTATTCTCTTTTGTCCCCCCCCTTGGTTGTTTTGGGTTTGAGAATCCCCATGCTCATTGTTATAATTATTCTTGTTGACTTTCTTTTTACCTCTAGGTTGTTGAGGATTCTTCGGTTATGTAGATTGCACCAAATTCACCTCGGAGGTTTTAATGGGGACCTTAGTAGTTTGTGACGTAGGCATAGTAGCTGGTGGTTTTGATTAAATAGTCATGTGACCCATATGATCAACTATATTTCCCATAGAGTCATGGGAAATAGAACCAACCACACCATTGGCATGGGGTCCTAGGTTTTGATTTTTTGGATCTATTGATGGATGAGGAGCATGTAGGATGATATCATATAGGGTGGCAGGCTGAGAATAGATAAAATCAAAGTGTCAGGCACACAAGATGGCCTGCTCTTCAGTATTCTCCCCTACCATAGAAAAATTCTTGGCAATGGGTGGTAAGAGAGGCTTTGTGAATCACTCCATAAAGAGTTGGTCAAGAATTTGGGTTTCTATCATCCTACGTCATTGTCTCCACTCATGAATATGATCATAGATGTGGGTGGAAGAATATTGACGTAGATATTTCAAAAAAATTGTCCCTATCTCATGTTTTATGGGCAACTGAAAAATGTGTCAAAAACGTCATGGCTAAGTTATTGAACTATTAAAGGAATTTCCTTTGAGTTCAATGTACCATTTCATGGCACCTCCAATAAAGGATCATTGGAAAATATGTAACGGGATATTGTAATCCATCAAAGAATTGGATGAATACCATAAATGATAAACCATGATGTGTGTGGATGGGTCCTCCTTGAATTTATGACAAACTTTGGCATGTTGGATGGGAGTTTCATAGGTATATCCAACCATAAGGGGTCATGGAAAATTGGTTTATTCGTCAAACATGAGAAATCAGGAAAGTATAATGTCACTAAGAAGGAAACATTGTATGAGAAAATAAAAAATAGGATGAGGACGAAGCATCTTGAGACCTAGATGAATCTTGAGGTCCCTCCACATTGGTGTTTATGGATGGATTGGGTGTTCCAAAAGGATTATTGTCCCTTGGATGGGTCTTCCCTGAATTTATGTCAAACTTTGGCATGTTGGATGGGATATTCACAGATATAGTCGACCATAAGGGGTCATGGAAAATGGGTTTATTCATCAAACATGAGAGATCGGGAAAGTATAATGTCACTAAGAAAGGAAACGTTGTATGAGAAAATGAACAATGGAATGAGGACAAAGCATCTTGAGACCCAAATGAATCTTGAGGTACCCCAACATTGGTTTTTCTAAATGGATTGGGTGTTCCAAAAGGGTTAGTGTCCCTAGGAATGGAAGAATGCATAGGAGCATGACTTCTCTCAAGACTATTCATGCTCCCAAGAGGATTACCTCCAAGAGAATACATTGAACCTACAAGAAAATTACCTCCTAAAAAAAATAGCCCTAGGAAATAACCCTTGGGACTAGAGTTTAGGAGAAAGGGATAACTACCCCACTTTGTAAAGTTTCCCCAAAGGATAGGATTTCCCCCAAGAACAGTGGTGTAAATGGAAGAAATCAAAATTTCGTGTATTGGTGTGCTACCCCATGGGATATTGAATTTCATAGAAATATGTTATTTCCCCAGACTGGCTAGGAACAACACCAAATCCACTTGGTGGATTCCAACCAAAAGGAAAAACTAGCACTTGACATAACCAGGATGCTCATAGGAATGATAGAGGCATAAGGAATTCCACCTCCCATATTGAAACCAAGGCTTGGACCCCCACTGGAAGAATATCCATATGTGGGCATTGAAACAAATGAGTTGGGTGTAGGAATGATTGGTATGCTAATGGAAGGAAAAAAGGACATGAGCAATATCCCCAAATGGAGACACCCAAAAAATGGGCGAATAAGGTGTAGGTCCAATGGTGCTAAGGGAAAGAAAGGAGGACATTACCGATATACCCCATGTAACATTCGTCAAAGGAATGGATGGCTCGGCTACACTGTATGAAACACTTGGGATTGACATGATGTAAGGCTCAATAAACAAAGAAAATGGCTCACTAAAGAGTTCGCTAATTTCAACAAGTATGGGGTTGTGTGGACCAGTCAAAGGTGGGTTAAAATGAGGTGGAGGACTCTCGTAGACCCCTTCAACTTCAAAGGCCACACTCTCTTCAGAATGTTTGTTAGGATATTAGAATTCTTAGTCACCTATATTGCATCGCTTAAGAGATGTTTGTACCTCCATGATGGGTGAAAGTCATCATTATCAATGGGACTAGTGACGCAATTGTTTAATGTAACACCCCATTTTCATCGGTATGTAAATATATGACTATATGTCACCATGAGTCATAGCTAGTATGTTTGATATTTTGGACCATGATGAGAAATTAAACGATAAAATAAATTTTGATGACAATGAAAATAAATTTCTCATGGGTGGAGCACTTACATAGAAGATGATTTCATGAGAGGGAAATGGTGAGGAATTTTCCTTACCAATTTAATATTCAAGAAAACCTAGATTGCTCATTTTTCCAAAATTCCAGTTAATGAAGGAAGTTGGTAGTTGAACTACCAACTTCCCACAATTATGAGAAATAATGGGGGACTATATCGAGAGATACCTTACCTCAAAAGCATGGGAATAAAAGTACCCATCTGGAGACTTCTGAATTGACCCTGGAAATTGGGGAAAATGGACCCACAAAATAGGGGAGGTAAAGACACATTGGGGGGATTCTTAAGGAAAACCAGAGGGAAAATATGAAGAAAACCAAGCTGATAAATAGGGCTACAAAATTTGAGTGCTTAGTTTTGACTCTTTAAGTCAAGAAAAATCCCCCTTGCTTAGTGGAATTAGAAATATGCCATTATTAATATTGGTTGATGATTGAGAGTAGCCTTCGTCTATATACCTTTGTTATTGAGTGAGAGTTTTTCCCTCATGGCATCATCTTTTGTCTAGGGGGAGGAAAACTGAAAGGATACACAAAGGATAGTTGTGCCTATGATTTGGTGGAAAGGGGCTCACCCATCAACAATTGAAAATCTATCTTAAAATCTTAGATATGTATTTGTGTGTCATGTATATGCCATGATAATTGCATTGAGGCTATGGAATTTATGTTTTGGTTATGTGAAGAAGTTGATAATATGTGTGTTGACGATTGCAAACGTCAATGCAATTTCACCCGCAAAGTGTTGCTAAGCCTATTATTATATAAGACTAAATAATTCTAGTAGGTGGGACCCCCTTGAACTTTTGAAGATCAGGTCTGTTCATTTTCAATGTTATGATGATGCGCTACAAATTTACATGGTTGATGAGATTATGGTTGTCATTGATATCAGTTAAGTTTTGAGATGTTGTTCCTTCATGATACTACAACCTGCTATTCATTTATGGTATTTTTTCTTTTCGCACCTGTACAACAAAAATGTTAGTGAAAATTATAGAAAGGTATTTTGAGGAAAAGTAAAATACTATATCTAATGCAAAAAAGAGACCTAGCTCTACGATACTATATGCATGAAAATACTTGTTGATATTGGTTAAGTCCTAGCTAACAAAGAAATGGCTATGAAATATTGTTAAGTTACATTTTATATGCATATGGAGGAAATTTTGGTGGCGCATTTGGCAAGATGATAATGCATTGGTTATGCATTGCTTAAAGGAATCGGTAGTTGATATACATATATTATAATGTTGGTGGCTCATGGAAGTGATGGATTGCATTGTTATGGTGATTATGCTATGTTTTGGGTTGATGTTGATCACACTATTTGGTGATGATTCTATACATGATCGTTTAGACTATATAGTGGTCAAGCGATTAATTTGAGTTATATCAGAAAGGTAAACATAGGTGGTGCATTTGGCAAGGTGATTGCAATTGGTTGAATTATTATGTGGACTTGGATTATGCTATGGTTTAAATGTATTGATACTATCGATGCATTGGTTGATTAATGGTTTTAATGGAAGGCTCGTTGGCATGTACTGTGGAGTAAATGAGATGAGGGTGGAGGTGACGTGCATTTACTGCGCATCACCTTTACCCTTCCCGTTGGCTGCCACCCTAGTCGGACTATTGTTGATATTGTTATGTGTTCATGCTCTGGATTTTAAGCAGGGTCAAACCGATCAGCCACCCCTTGTCTTAAGGATTTTGATTAACAGGTATGTCTCTTTTGGCCATTCTTGATTTCACTCTGGTTATGAAATGATTTCGGCTTAGTTGTGTGGGTTTGTGTTTGTCCTGAGTGCTGCAACTGTGTGGAATTGGATTTAAATGGAAAATAGATGTTTCATCTTTTATTAATTAAATTTGTTGGATTGTTAGTCTTCCTAGGTGATAGTTCCTTATTACCACTGCATGTTTCTTGAGGGGTTTTTGGCTGGATGATTGTCTTCACGGTTATTGGGTTTAATTAAGAGACGTATTTTCTTGTTTCAGCCTTGCCAAGGGACTGTCTCCCGTCCAAAAGAACCACAGCCCCTTGTGAAAACACGTTCGGCCTCGAAGTCTCATTGAACTTAGTTTCGTTCCCTCTTTGAAGGCTACTATGCAAACCCTTAACCCTCTAGGCTGGGGTGCATAGGGAAACTGTCGCACCTATGGAGTGATTTCCAGTTATTGTGGTCTATTACCTTGAGTACGGGCTCACCCATGGGTCGTATAGCCATCATGCTGGTATGGATACCCATCACTTCCTCTGAGATATTAGCATAAGCCTTACATTGCTATTGTCTATTTAAGGTCACATTCACCCACCTTATGCTAAGTAAATCAACGATTTTGATGGAAGGGCCTCTACCCTATGTCGATTGGATGCTTGGTTATGCATAGTTACCATGGCTTGTTTGGTTGGTTGTTCCTCTACTATAGTGGCATTTGTTAGTTGATATACATTCACTAATATTCACACTTTTGATGTTTCGGTTGATGGTTGGCATTGGTTACGAATATGGGGGTTTCCCAGGCAAGTCATGTTATGTATAGGGTGCTTTGAAAAGTAAATTATTGGATTGGGTATACCTATTGCGTCTTCTATTGTTGGTTGAATAAACCTAAGTGCGCACAACTTGGTCAATCACAATTGGCTAAATCAATAGCTCGACACGATTTATTGAGTTATATCGTGGTCGTATGTTGTTGTGTGATTAGCAGGATTGTTGCACCATGAAGTTTTCTCAGTTGCACACCGTGTGTAGTATGGATGACTTGTTTGCATGATGTGATATCCACTAAGTTTTAAGTGTGTTCTTAATTGCAAATTAACCACTCTTGATGACAGGCGTGCTAGTTATTGGTTCATCTTTTCTGTCACACAGGTTTGGTGTTGTTCACACATGTCGCATCCTGTAGATGAGGTTTTGAGAATTAGAAGATTGGGTTGGATATGTTTACTGCATCTTTTGTCATTAGTATAATACACTTGAATATGTGTGGCCTGATCACTCACAGGAGACTTAGTAAATGGCCCAGAATGAAGTTTTGAGTTACATCATGGTTATATATTGTTGTGTGGTTATGGTGGCTTCCTCTCATTGTGCACCATGTATAATATGGATGGCTTGTTTGTATGCACAGTGATACTACTGAATTCTAAGTGCATTTATCTTTTGAAAATTGATCATTGTTGGTGACAGTTGTGTGGGATGTTTGGCTCAGTTTTAATTCACACTGAGATATTTGTTTCAAAATTCACAGTGGCATGGTTACAGGGTTTCAAAAATTTACTCCTGCATAGCCTATGTCTAAATAGTGATTGTTGGTTAAAGTCAATTCCCTTTCAGGTGTGATATGTGAGGTCTTGATCNTATATATATATATATATATATATATATATATATATATATATATATATATATATATATATATATATATATATATATATGTGTGTGTGTGTGTGTGTGTGTGTGTGTATGAGAACGGATATCATTACAAGATCTTGATTGGCTCTATTAACAGAAGGAGATTCTTCATTATTATTTTTTGGAAACACTACCTTCAAATACAGACATGGATAGGGGAAATGTATGGAAATGATGGATGTTAATGGTTATAGATTGAGTGTTGTTGTTGATTGTTATAACATGCAGAATGTATGAATAAAAGGAAAATAACCTCTTACAAATTTTGTGAAGTACTTGTGTTTTGTAATGGCGTTGTATTGGATATTTTATTTTTGGATAGTGAACTAGTTAAATACACAGGAATTACTACTCAACCATTTGATTGTTGGTTGATGTTATGGATTTCTTGATTAATCTCATGAACAATAAAAAAAAAATCCCCTCTCATTATCTCATTTTCCACTAATTACAACCCCCTCACATATCCCATATTCATTTTTCACCCCTTGTTCTGATATTGATCACAGCTAAGAAAATTTATGTTCTATATTGGATAGAAATGGCAAAATTTTGTGTGGATTGCAGTGAGGTTATTTGGTTTGCTTACAGTTGATGGTTGTTATCATTGAGCAGTGACCAAATCTCTTTCCTTTCATTATGTCATTTTTTCACAAATTACAAACCCCTCATTTATCTCTGATCATTTTTTCCACCCCCCTGCTCATTGATTAACATTAGAACACTTTGTATGGATTGGATTGCATGATCCTGATACATTCTGGGCCAAATCTATTTCGTATTTTTAAGGAGTTGTCATGCATGGTTATTTAAAATACTATTTTCTAATTGTTAACATATGAAGGATGATTTTTTTCAGTTGGGGAAGCCATGGCCAAGGAAACAGAGGTAGAGGTAACTAGAACCGAGGCCCAAGGAGGCCTAGGTTCTCAATACACTTTGATGTTGATTCTGAAGATCTTGGCCAATTGTTCCATGCTGGGTTCTTTATTTGGATTGGAGAGGTAATAGTCCAACCGAGGCATGAAAAGCCTCCCTTCCAATCCCCTCAAGCCCCCGGTATACCTGTGCCTCCTCATGTCTCTTTACAGCCTAAAGTCCCAGAAAATGATGGGTGGCAAGAGATTGTTCACCCAATAGTCTCCCAACACCGTGGATGGTCAAACTTAACCTTTCCTGCTCCCCCACCTTTGAACCCCATTTCCCAAGCTTCCCATAACCACTCGCCAGTGAAATCCTCCCATGCCAGCAAGAGATTGAAGATTGAAGCCCATCATCCATCTGATAAAGGAAAATTTGTTGTTGCCCCTTCCTCATCCTCCGATGACTCTGACAAATATGTGTCTTCACAGATGCATTTGAGGGATGATTGTTCCCATGTGATCAATGAGTTAAAGCCTAAAGGATCTACCCAGCTCAAGGCAATTTCAGGGAAATCAGGAGGTGACAACAACAACCAAGGATGGGTTGCTTCACAGACTGGAAAATATGGATTTTAAATTTTATGTTATTTATTGTTTATGACAGTGGACTCCATGAATTTTGTAAAGCATGTTTTATTTTGATATATGAGTATTAGTGTGAAATATTTTCAAATTTATGATCTAAAGTTGTCAAAGGAAAATATGTTTTGAAGGGAGGCACAAGGGGTGTGTTTGCTTAACAAATGGATTATGTTATGATGTGATGATTGTTATTCACTAAAGGAGTCACAACGGGGTCCCACCTATTAGTTATTATTTAATTATGACCCTATTATGATTATTACTTTTTCCCCATTCCTTAACTAAAGTTGGTTAAGGCCTTATGTTAGCTTAACTAATAAGTTAGTTCAACTACTCTAACCAAATCTAAATTGTTAAAAGTTGAACTAAGGGGAGGAACAAGAGGAGGATAGAAGCACAAAGCATGCTAAGGTTTTCTCTTTGAGTTATGTTGAGATAGTTTAGTTTTCATTCATTCATATATTCATCATAGTCTAATTCTCTTTTGTGATAGAAGGGTTGTATTGTAGACAACAACATTCAGGGATGAATCAAATCATTCAGACACTTGTTCTTCAGAGGTGTTGATCTATCTTTGATAGTCTGTGTAGACGTGTATGTTTGTGAATTAACTTTCATGAATGATAAAGGCTATTGTGCAGAGTCGAGTGGGAAACAATATGTGGCAAGATGATCCAAGTTTTAGAGTTCAGTTTTGGTTTTCTGTCAAAGGTCCTTTTGTAAGTTCCATCGGGGACTTCTAAATTTGACTTTGGTCCAAGATTTCTGTGTGAAGTTTTGTAAAGACAATGACTCTTTGGTGAATTGGAATGAAATAAGGGATTTATTTATGTCTCATCTATATTGATTATGGTCTCTATGTCTTTACTTATGTTCTTACATTTATTTCAGCAACTGATATTTTCAGAAAAATACATACAAAATGAATTTCTAGCAAGCTTTTTGTTGATAAAAGACTAGCCTAAGAACTTGTAATTAATACTTATGAGTTAGGATATATATTTTTGTTGGCTATAAACATAGGGTGATATTCCTGTCTACTTTAATTTATCCAAATAAAGTATGAAAATGCTTGAGTAAGATCAATTCATATCTTGTCCTCAACATTTATTTGGCGACCATAATGGGGAGATCTTCGATATCTCTCTGGTTGAATTCTATACTCGATTTTTCATCGATACATCTTTCTTTTCTGTTTTGATTCTTTGAATGTTTTTCTATTCATGACTATTCATGTTGTAAGGCAGCCCAGTCTCCAAGATCAGACCAACATTGCTTTGAACATGTTCCATACTATTTTAGACACTACTAGGACCTGCGTTGAGATTAACCATTCTTGGGCAGCAATTGAAAGGGATATTAGTGTCCAAGAACAATTGGAAGCTAGATGCAAGCAACCCAGAAACCAAAAATAACCTTTTGTTTCTTCACTTTTGGCCTTTCTTTCATGTCCTTAGATTCTCGTGCTTCTAGAATAAGAAGAGGTTTGTTACCTGAAATCAATCTTATTGTTGAAATAGGAAGGAAAAACGTTGTGTTATCTTCCCAACAAAGTGCTCTATGGAGAACTTTATCCAATTCATTAAACTCATCTTTCTTTCCCTCACCTATCATCCACACAATGGCATCTAGTGGTGTCTCTGGTGGCACTGGAAGTGCTCCATCTTCCCAATTTTCACCATCATCAATGATTGGTAGCTTGTACAACCACCATATCCCTGTCTAATCTACTACAAACCCCACCAAAGTCATTAAAAAGTATGGCCTTTTTCCAGTTTGAAGAAGATGCCACAACCACACCATGGCATGTGTCTTCTCCTCTTAACCTAGCACCTACTACTTGCTCGCTTTCGAAGTTTAAAGAGAATTTTCCTAAGTTTTCAGAAAATAACACTGTCAGTACTAATGAACACCTAGTGGCATTCTCGAATTCTTTTCATAATATAGGGGCTAACGAAAATAACACTTGCATGCGCCTATTTATCAATCCTTGGAAGGAAAGGCTACAACTGATTTCTTTGACCTTCCTCCTAATATCTTGTCTACTTGGGAGGAGTTGATTTATTGGTTCTAATCCACTTACGGGAAATCCAAAAGCCCTACTGAGAAGTTAAGGGAGTAAAAAAACGTCACTTACAAAGACGGTGAGACCATCAGGTCCTTCAGCTTGTGTTTCACCAAGTTTTATAATCAAATCCCCGAACTTATCCGCCCCTAGAACCAAGTCGCCTTCAGGAATTACTACAATGCATTTCCTTGTCCTTACCATCATAGGCTTGAAGAAAAGGCCATTGATAATCTCATTTCCACTCTGCACACTTGTTCAAAGTATGAGGAACAACTTGAACAAACTGGTCTACCCCAGGGAGAATCAGTTAGACAGACATATATGTCCGCTCTCTTACTTCTAGTACAAGATATGAAAACCCGTATGACAGATTTTGAGCTGAAAGGTACTATCAACCCACTCACCCCTGGACCTTCATCCTCTTCTGCTCCTCCTTTTAGAGGTCCACTTGAAAATAATTTCCAGCCGAAGGCTATCCTGCCTCGGAGTTGGTGTAATGTTTGCGAGGAACACCATGAAGAAACCACATGTGAGGTAAGGAAGAATGCCAGAGACAAGATCTTTAGTAAATGAACAGAAGCCACTATCATTTTCCTATATTTTTCCGAGCCAGGAGATGTCATGGTCATCAATACTAGGAACAAAACCTATGCCCCAAAAGGAAAATTTGACCCTCCTTGCAGTTCTTCTAACCTGAGTTCATATTCAAATGTTGCTACGCCGCAGGTTCCCAAAGTTCCTGAGAGTCAAGGAATCACTCCTCCTCCACCCTCTTCCAAATACAATATCTTGAATCAATTGGCCAACATCAAGGAAGATGAAACCCTCCTAGACATGGTTGTCGTCCCTGGACAACAGATGCATCTGAAACAATTCATGGAAGTAAAAGCTTCCATTGTAGCCAATCTTTCTGAACAGGTAAGTGAATAAGATTCTTTTGTAAATAAAGCAGGTGTGCATAACTTCAGATACCCTGTAAAAATTCCCCCTTTTTATATTTCTATAAATATCATGGATAAAATTGCCCACTGTTGCCTCATTGATGGTGGTTCAGGCCCAAGTGTAATGTTGAAGATTATTGTGGAAGATCTAGGCTTATATTGTACAAATCAAAATTCCAGAAGCATGCTTTCTTATAATATTATGCAACAAACGACCGTAGGTGAGATTAAGGATGTAACCTTGGTTTTATGCGCTCATCCTGAGATAAGGAAAACCCTCATCATTTAGGTGATTGATATGCCTGTAAGCAATTATTTGATTATCTTGGGGAGAGATTGGAAATCCCTAACAGGTGGATACCTCTCACTCGACAGGACACATTTATCCATTCCTCAGAATGGGAAGAATATCATAGTCCTTAGAGAAGGGAGAATTTCACCCTACATAGAGAGTGTTCTGCAATATAGTGTAAACTATATCGAAGAAGACCTAGGAGTGTATTCCATATTCGCTGAAGAGGATAATATTCCTATGGAAAAAATTGATTTAGAGGATGAATTGTGGCGTATGAACTTCGATGGTTCACACTCATATGAGGATAATGGGGCTGGTATTATCTTGGTTTCCCCTGTAGAAAAGATTCATAATCTGTCATACGGGTTGGAATTTTCTTGCTCAAACGATGTCGCTGAATTCGAACCTTTGTTGTTAGGCATTGAGAACGCCCTTAATCTTGGTTGTTGTCAAATTTCAGTGTTCGGAAATTCCAGGCTTGTTGTGAACCTGATACGTAAGACATGCTCTCCTAGCAACAAGCTAATGGAACAATATTCCCAAACTATTTGGGCACTTGTCTTGAATCTCCTATCTTTTAACTTCACTCATGTTAGGAAGGAGTTGAATTCAATAGTTGATTGATTAGTTGTCTTCATAGCCTCTCCTACTCAGCATCTCTTGCCTCACTGGGCTGATTGTGCTCTCCAATCTCTATATCATTCATACATTTCTGAGAATGAAAAATTCTTGAAGGCCATCCCTAACAATGAAATAAATTGTGTTGTGAGTCAAAATGAACCTCTCAAGCCTGAGAAGATTATATCTGTAGAAAATAATGAAATTATTGAAGGATTGACTCCTCTCGAGGTTACGTTTTCCTTTAGTGTTGGAGGAAATAAATAAAGGAAGAGGAGTCACAACTGAAGGTGATTTAAACCATCTCCATGAGCATTAGGACACATGGATCTTCCTCTAACGTTAAAATAAATATCCAGGGTTCCGATAAAGAAAAAATGAAATCTATTGAATTACTTAGTGGATTTCGAAAGGTTTTTTCTTGGTTTAATGCGGGTCTTCATGGTTTTGATCCAGGTCTTGTTCAGCATATTATGAAAACAACCAGGCAAAAACAAAGATTTGTGAACTCTGCATTGGAAGCAACCTTTCAAAGGGAGTTGAGGAATTCCTTAAGAACTGAAATGTTTTCTTTTGTCCACCCTGAAGGGGTTTCCAATTGGGAACCTGCTTCGAATACCCCTGATAAGTTAAGAACCTGCATTAGTCTTCAAACTTTCACGCAAGCAATTATAAGAAATCCTTTCCCTCCTCTCAATATGAGAATGTTTCTGCAACAGGTTGTAGAGTTACACTTGGAGCCCTTACTTGAAAGTTTGTTTGGTTACAATAAAATCAAGATAGAAGGGGAAAATTATCACAAAACCATTTCCACTAATAATCATGATACTATGTCTTACAATTGTCTACCCTCTAGCTTATTTGATACAAGTATCTCCTTGAGAAGGCCTATATACACAACTTTCGATAAGTCGGTCAGTCTCATACTTGTCTTGATGATTTAATCGTATTCGTCAAAGGGATGATAGCTACATCAAGATTTCAAGTGTTGGGCTATTTTTGGATTACTTTTTTCTTGGACAGTAACTCATAAATTTTAAAGGAAATGCAGAGACAATGGTTTTCCCACACCATTAGCAGTCTTCATTTGAAATATTGCAAGGGACTAGCATGAAAAGTTTTGTTTGCTGATTGGATCTTCTATATACTAGTATCTTAGATTTGTTTTCAATTTTTGTGCTTCTTTTTCTTCTTTACAACACTTTGGTTTCTACTTCTGCGTTGTTCTTTTTTTCTTTCTTTTCTTCTTGCTTCGTTTTATTTTTGTCTTTTATTGTTGTTGTTTTAATTTCTACATTATTACTTCTATTGCAAATTGTGCCTTTATCATATTTTAGTATTCGGTCAGGTTATATTGTTGGATCAATTCTTCCATAGTGACACTCCTGAAAATCATTTGTTAGTCAATAAAAATCAAGATTGCACAGCTTCTATGATCTCTTCGTTGAAGGGCCCTTGAATTTGTTACATATTTCCGCTGCTATCTTATGAGGAATTGGTTGTTTCCTGCTTCTACTTGCCATTTCTTCATCCATAAATATCTTAGGAGAAAAAATATAAGCTTCCTCTTTCAAGTTAAGAAGGTATTCCAGTCAAATGATTATGCATACAGTGGTAAAACCCCTCATACTTAACACTTTTCATGAGTTATTCTCAAATTCCTAGTCATCTTTCCATTAAATCCACTCACTTCTCCCTGTTTCATAATCATTCGAGTCATGTCTTCTTGAGATTACTATTCCTGGTCTGCAAAACCATGAGTTCTGAGTTCTAATATGTTAAAAATAAATTTCCCTGTGGAGTCGCCAGTTTGTTGACGATTGAAAATGTCAATGTAATTTCGCCCACAAAGTGTTGCTAAGACTATTATTATATAAGACTAAATAATGCTAGTAGGTGGGACCCCCTTAAACTTTTGAAGATCAGGTCTGTTCATTTTCAATGTTATGATGATGCGCTACAAAGTTACATGGTTGATGAGATTATGGCTGTCATTGATATCAATTAAGTTTTAAGATGTTGTTCCTTCATGATACTACAGTCTGGTATTCATTTATGGTATTTGTTCTTCTCGCACCTATACAACAAAAATGTTAGTGAAAATTACAGAAAGGCATTTTGAGGAAAAGTAAAATACTATATCTAATGCAAAAAAGAGACCTAGCTCTATGATACTATATGCATGAAAATACTTGTTGATGGTGGTTAAGTCCTAGCTAACAAAGAAATGGATATGAAATATTGTTAAGTTACATTTTATATGCATATGGAGGAAATTTTGGTGGCATATTTGACAAGGTGATAATCCATTGGTTATGCATTGCTTAAAGGGATCGATAGATGACATACATATGTTATAACGTTGGTGGCTCATGGAAGTGATGGCTTGCGATTTTATGGTAATTATGCTATGTTTCGGGTTGATGTTGATCATGCTATTTGGTGATGATTCTACACATGATCATTTAGACTGTATAGTGGTCAAGCAATTAATTTGATTTATATCAGAAAGGTAAACATAGGTGGCGCATTTGGAAAGGTGATTGCAATTGGTTGAATTATTATGTGGACTTGAATTATGCTATGGTTTAAATGTTTTGATACTATCGATGCACTGGTTTATTAATGGTGTTAATGGAAGGCTCGTTGGCATGTACTATGGAGTAAATGAGATGAGGGTGGAGGCGACGTGCATTTACTGCATGCCACCTTTAACCTTCCCATTGGTCGCCACCCTAGTCGGACTATTGTTGATCTTGTTGTTTTGTTCACACTCCGGATTTTTAGCACGGTGAAACTACTTGGCCACCCCTCGTCTTAAGGATTTTGATTAACAGGTATGTCTCTTTTGGCCATTCTTGACTTCACTCTGGTTATGAAATGATTTCGGCTTAGTTGTGTGGGCTTGTGTTTGTCCTGAGTGCTGTAACTGTGTGGAATTTTGGATTTAAATGGAAAAAATATGGTTTGGCTTTTATCAGTTAAATTTGTTGGATCGTTAGTCTTCCTGGGTGATAGTTCCTTATTACCACTGTGTGTTGGTTGAGGGGCTTTTGGCTGGATGATTGTCTTCATGGTTATTGGGTTTATTTAAAATCCACGTTTTCTTGTTTCAGCCTTGCCAAGGGACTGTCTCCCGTCCACAAGCACCACAGCCCCTTGTGCATACACTTTCGGCCTCAGAGTCTCACTGAATTTAGTTATGTTACTTCTGTGAAGGCTACTGTGAAAACCCTTAACCCTCCAGGATGGGGTGCATAGGGAAATTGTCATGCTTGTCAAGTGGTTTCTAGTTATTGTGGTCTATTACCTTGAGTACGGGCTCACCTGTGGGTTGTATAGCCATCATGTTGGTATGGCTACCCATCACTGCCTCTGTGATATTAGCATAAACCTTACATTGCTATTGTATTTTTAAGGTCACAGTCACCTGCCTTATGCTAAGTAACTCAATGATTTTAATGGAAGGGCCTCTACCCTGTGTCGATTGGATGCCTGGTTAAGCATAGTTACCATGGATTGTTCGGTTGGTTTTTACTCTACCACAGTGGAATTTGTTAGTTGATATGCAGTCACTAATATTCACACTTTTGATGTTTTGGTTGATGGTTGGCATTGGTTACGAATATGGGGGTTGCTCATGCAGGTCGTGTTCTATATAGGGTGTTTTGAAAAGTAAATTATTGGACTAGGTATACCTATTGCATCTTCTATTGTTGGTCGAATAAACCTAAGTGCACACAACTTGGTCAATCACGACTGGCTAAATCAATAGCTCGACATGATTTATTGAGTTATATCGTGGTCATATGTTGTTGTGTGATTAGTGGGATTGTTGCACCATGAAGTTTTCTCAATTGCACACCATGTGTAATATGGATGAATTTTTTTCATCCTCAGTGATATCTACTAAGTTTTAAGCACGTTATTGATTGCAAATTAACCACTGTTGATGATAGGCATGTTAGTTATTTGGTTTGTTTTTTTTGTCACAGGGGTTTGGTGTTGTTCACACATGTCGCGTCCTGTAGATGAGGTTTTGAGAATTAGAAGATTGGGTTGGATATGTTTATTGCATATTTTTTCATTAGTAGAATACACTTGAATATGTGTGGCCCTATCACTCACAGGCGACTTAGTAAATGGACCAGAATGAAATTTTGAGTTGCATCGTGGTTATATATTGTTGTGTGGTTATGGTGGAATCCTCTCATTGTGTACCACGTATAATATGGATGGCTTCGTTGTATGCCCAATGATACTCTCTAATTCTAAGTGTGTTTATTTTTTGCAAATTGATCATTGTTGGTGACAATTGTGTCATATTTTTGGCTCGGTTTTAAGTCGCACTAAGATATTTGTTTCACGGTGGCATGGTTACAGGGTTTCGGAAATTTACTCCTGCATAGCCTGTGTCTAAATAGTGACTATTTGTTATAGTCAATTTCCTTTCATGCGTGATATGTGAGGTCTTGATCATTTTGATTTTTCTACTACATATATATGTATGAGAACGGATATCATTACAAGATCTCAATTGGCTCTATTAACAGAAGGAGAGCCTTCATTATTATTTTTTGGAAACACTACTTTCAAATACAGACTTGGATTGGGGAAATGTATGGAAATGATGGATGTTAATGGTTGCAGATTGAGTGTTGTTGTTGATTGTTATAACATGAAAAATGTACGAATAAAAGGAATAGAACCTCTTACAAATTGTGTGAAGTACTTGTGTTTTGTAATGGCATTGTATTGGATATTTTATTTTTGGACAGTGAATTAGTTAAATACACAGGAATTACTACTCAGACCTCTGATTGTTGGTTGATGTTATGGATTTCTTGTTAATTTCATGAATAGTAAACATTTTTTCCCCTCTCATTATCTCATTTTTCGCTAATTACAACCCCCTCACATATCCCATATTCATTTTTCACCCCCTGTTCTAATATTGATCACAACTAAGAAACTTTTTGTGTTATATTGGATAGAAATGGCAGAATTCTGTGTGGATTGCAGTGAGGTTATTTGGTTTGCTTACAGTTGATTGTTGTTATTATTGAGTAGTGACCATATCTCTTCCCTTTCATTATATCATTTTTTCGCAAATTACAAACCCCTCATGTATCCATGAACATTTTTTCCACCCGCCATGCTCATTGATTAACATTAGAACAATTTGTATGGATTGGATTGCATGAGCCTAATACATTCTGAGTCAAATCTATTTCATATTTTTAAGGAGTTGTCATGCATGGTTATGTAAAAGACTATTTTCTAATTGTTAACATATGTAGGATGAGTTTTTTCAGTCAGGGAATCCATGGCCGAGGAAACAAAGGTAGAGGTAACTGGAACCGAGGCCCAAGGAGGCCTAGGTTCTTAATACATTTTGATGGTGATTCTGAAGAGCTTGGCCAATTCTTCCATGCTGGGTTTTTTAATTGGATTGGAAAGGGAATAGTCCAATCGAGGCTTGAAAGGCCTCCCTTCCAAGCCCCTCAAGCCCTCGGTATACCTGTGCCTCCTCATGTCTCTTTACGGCCTGAAGTCCCAGAAAACAGTGGGCGGCAGGAGATTGTTCACCCGACAATCTCTCAACACCATGGTTGGTCAAACTTAACCTTTCCTACTCCCCCACCTTTGAACCCCATTTCCCAAGCTTCCACTATCCACTTGTCGGTGCAATCCTCCCATGCCAGCAAGATATTGAAGACAGAATCCCACCATGCATATGATAAAGGAAAAGTAATTGTTGCCCCTTCCTCATCCTCCGATGACTCTAACAAATCCATGTCTTCACGGATGCATTTGAGGGATGATTGTTCCCATGTGATCAGTGAGATAAATCCTAAAGGATCTTCCCAGATCAGGGAAATTTTAGGGAAATCAGGAGGTGATAGCAACAACCAAGGAAGGATTGCTTCACAGACTGGAAAATATGGATTTTAAATTTTATGTTATTTATTGTTTATGACAGTGGACTCCATGGATTTTGGACAACATGTTTTATTTTGATATATGAGTATTAGTGTGAAATATTTTCAAATTTATGAGCTAAAGTTGTCAAAGGAAAATATGTTTTGAAAGGAGGCACAATGGGTGTGTTTTCTTAACAAATGGATTATGTTATGATGTGATGATTGTTATTCCCTAAAGGAGTCACAAGGGGGTCCCACCTATTAGTTATTATTTAATTATGACCCTATTATGATTATTACTTTTTTCCCCTTCCTTAACTAAAGTTAGTTAAGGACTTATGTTAGCTTAACTAATAATTTAGTTCAACTACTCTAACTAATTTTAAATTGATAAAAGTTGAACTAAGGGGAGGAACAAGAGGAGGATAGAATCACAAAGCATGTTAAGGTTTTCTCTTTGAGTTATGTTGAGATAGTTCAGTTTTCATTCTTTCATATATTCATCATAGCCTAATTCTCTTTTTTGATAGTAGGGTCTTATTGTAGATAGCAACATTCAGGGCTGAATCAAATCATTCAGACACTTGTTCTTCAGAGGTGTTGATCTATCTTTGATAGTCTGTGTAGACATATTTGTTTGTGAATTAACTTTCATGAATGATAAAGGCTATTGTGCAGAGTCGAGTGGGAAGCAATCTGTGGCAAGCCGATCCATCTTTTAAAGTTTAGTTTTGGATTTCTATCAAAGGTCCTTTTGTATGTTCCATCGAGGATTTCTAAGTTTGACTTTGGTCCAAGATTTGTGTGCGAAGTTTTGTAAAGACAATGACCATTTGGTGAATTGGAATGAAATAAGGGATTTATTTATGTCTCATCTATATTGATTATGATCTTGGTTTCTTTACTTTTGTTCTTACATTTATTTCAACAACTGATATTTTCAGAAAAATACATAAAAAGTGAATTTCCAGCAAGCTTTTTGTTGATAAAAGACTAGCCTAAGCACTTGTAATTAATACTTGTGAGTTAGGATATATATTTTTGTTGGCTATAAACATAGGGTGATATTCCCGTCTACTTTACTTTAGCCAAGTAAAGTCTGAAAATGCTTGAGTAAGATTAATTCATATCTTGTCCTCAACAATGTGCAAGTAGTGAAATTGTTGCTCCTTGTTCCTAGATAGTTGTAAAATCTAAAGTGTGTCATGAAATATTTATTTTTTTGTTTTCTCTCTAACTATCTATGTTATTTTTGAGTGTTGTATGTGGTTATTTGTAACTATGACTAAGAATAGAGTGATGGTTGGACAATTGCATCCCATATTTTTGAATAAATTCCATGTGTTAATATTGGAGACTAAGGTCTTGACAGAACATCTAAAGTTAAGAAAGTATATTTTTTTTTGAATGTATGGGAAACATTCCCTTAAATTTTCAAAGAGTTTCACTATGTGATTATGTATGGGTGGCTAGAGAAGGTCGATAATCCTTGTGTCTTCTCATACTGATGAAAGGGAAGTATTTGTTGGTTATAAAAACCTTGATGATTGTCCTTGGTCAAAACCATATTTGTTCTTAATATCCAGGTGAACAAAACTTGAATGGGACAAGGTGAAGTTCCTTGAGGAAGATATAGAGAAGGTTCGTGGGACAACCTAGTTCCCAAACAATTCGTTTAACCCCTTTGAATTTACTGTGAAAACCACAAAGGAACAAGTATTGTTGGATCTGTAGGTGGAAGAGAGATGGTATCCAGATCATATCAGAGACATGGGACTTCGAGAAAGGGATTTGATTTCCCAAAATATTGGATCCCTGGAGTACAAGGAGATCCATTTTGCTACACCATGTAAAATATATGATTTTATGATACCTAGGGAACTAGGTTCAAGCCCCTAGTTCCATGATTTTTGAAACAGAAAGAGAGAGAGAGAGAATGGTGACATCATGTTGATAAGGCATGCCAACATGGTGACAAGAGGACCACAGTAGTCAATGTGTGTCAATGTTTGAATTGTTCGATAAAAAATGGTTAGTTTAAAGATGAAGACCCCTTTAAATAGTACCCTTGAACCTTGACCATTGGATTGGGAAGATGGAGAGATCTTAACTATTGATCTCTCATGGAAGCTCAAGAGGTTTTAGCACCTAGGGTACTGTATTATCAGACCTCCAGATATATTCTAAGTCTACATCATGATGGGGAGAATCCATTATATGTCAATACCTGTGAACCAGATTCCATGCCTCATTACATAAGCACAAGGAGAGAGAAACTGATGTCATCATGACGTGTGTCGCCAAGGTGTCACAGGGAGTGACACTTGTCATCATCGGGTTCATGGACATGTCAAGTAGAGTTCCATTCAGGCGTAGAATATTTTGTTTATCACTCCTTTGATACACAGTTGTTGGATCTCGATGAAAAATGATATTAGACATCCAAATTCCCCCTTTTGATTTAGAATCAGAGGTGGGGCCCCCAGAGTGTCAAGCTATCAGATATCTAGAAATATTGTAGCATGCACATAACAAATCACCAATATGTCAATATCTGGTGGGTAGGGTTCCTACACGGAGTTCCAACCCTTATACTCACAAAGTTAGTGATGTCATGATGATGAGATGTGCCTAGTGCCAGATTGTGTATCCGAGTATGACACATGTTAGTCCCTGATTATTCATCGAGATAAGTGTGGAATCCATCAGGCCTAAGTTTGTGCATTAACATCCTTAAATGATAATCATTGGATCTACATTCAGATAGATCTTGGTCATCGATCTTGTAACCAAGCTTAGGAGGGGGGATTGACACCTAGAGTATTGAGGTATTGGACCCCTAGAAGAATCTCAATCATGTATTTACTAGGAAGTTTTGATATTTCGATATCGCGGTGGGGCACAGTTTCGGGAAGGGTTCCACTCATTTTCCCATTGTCTGGATAACATCATCTAACATGAACAATCCAACAAGATATGGACAAGTGTCAGCACGTCATTGGGTAGTTCTTTGTACTTTGTGATGACATGTATAGCGACGTCAGTACATGTGTCCAAAGGTGATTGTTCCACGTGTCAAGGTGATCTAGCCTTCCGAGGCAGTGGTTCATGATGTGTTATTAGTGACATGTGTCATGCTAGGTGGCAGGTGGAGACAGGGCCACGTGTCTCACCAGGTGGTAGAGCATGATTGGGTCAGGCGTCCTCAGTGTGAGCTCTCCTATAGGCCCAAGATCTTGATAATTGGTTTGAGTTTGGGTTCCTTGGGGGGGAGATATGTCAATATTTTTTGGATCCAATATGTTTCTATCCCGGTGGCCTATGTCCTAGAATATTGGATATTGGAAAAATGATAAATGTTGTTGAGTGAAAATGGTTGGGGGGCATATGATAAGGGTCTGGTGGGCCAGGTGGCAGTAGCCATGCCCACATCCAAAATAGTGGTCATGTCAAGAATATATTTGGATGTGTTATGACATGATGATGTCATGTTGGATGGCACAAGGCGTGTGGTGTCACACAGGTGACATGTGGAAGTATGGTGGATATTGACCAAGATGGCATAAAAATTTGGAAGGATATAAATTTTGATCCAGAGCTTGGTTTTGAGTATTGTGATAGTCGTTGGAAATATCTCAATGAGAGAATCTAATCATGAGACTTATTTAGAGAAAATAACCATGTTAAAGAAGAATAAATTTTGACACCCCACCATCCTAAGAGGTCAGGGGGTTGGGTGTGTTACAATGTGGTATTAGAGCACAGTTACAACACTCGATTTGTATGGGATCATGAAGTGAAATTAAAAAATAAACCATAAAAGAGCTAGTAAAATTAAAACGAGTTTATATAAATTATTAAAGGGGATAAGACAAATTTTCCCCTTCTTGGCTGCTTGAATTTTGCATGAGAGACGTCATGCTTTTGGTTACTTGATTAAGTCCTACATAAAAGTAAGGTGTTGGTTGCACTTTAATAAATATTGTTAAGTAATGAATTACAAGGAAATGAAATTTCATTTACAAGTTGTGTATGTCTTTTAGACAGCCATTTTGGATACAATTTTGAGGAAAATCCTAAGTATAGAGGAGATGCACAACAACAAAATAAATAAGAGAAGAAAGGATCATAGTGCATAATAAAGGAACATTCAGGATTGAAGTGCACAGTAAAAGAATACTTGGAAGAGAATAAAGCAAGAGAATAAAAAAGGAATATAAAGTGGGTGAAAAGGAAGGACAACAATTCAGCAAGCAAAAGCATAGAGACATGCAAAAGCAGGAAGAACAACAACCAAGAATGCAAAAGAAGCATGCAGATGCAAAAGCAGGAAAAGCACACCCGAACAATGAGTCAACATGAGTTGTAAGGAGTCAGAATGAGTTGTAATTGGGTTTTGGGGACAAGCAAGTAGGTTTTTGAGACCTAGATTCCATGTATAAATATGTAATGGGTGTTATAGGAAGATTTTTCTCACCCTATGGAAACTTGCACAGAAGGCCCTTTTCCCTTTCCCTATGTAGACTTGAAGTCCCTTTTTGCAAATCCCAGAGATAAAAACATTATTTTTCCACATATACTAACCCTACCTATTGTACATCATGCGCATATGTAGGTTGCACCACTACAGCCTGCATACATAGGGTTTTATGCCCAAAATTAAAAAATGGTGTCGGGTTTCCATGTCATGTCAAGAGATCCATTATCCTTAACCTTCCATATACTGGAAATGTTTCAAATTGACTCTTTAGTTCCACTTGAAGGATACAAATGGGCCAAATCCGAGCTATGGAAAGGAGGAGAATAATTCAACTTTGAGAGCAAAGTTATTCTGGAGAAATTATTCACTTCATATTGAGTCTGCATCCCTTTGTCCTTTTAAGTCCGAACACATTGTTCAGACCCCAAGATCTTCCCTACTTGATTGATAACCTCATTGTCTCTCTTATATGAGCTTGCCTTTGGTTGAGGAATGAAGTGGTGGAGGCCCAGCTGGAAGGGACTTAGTTTCTTGGTTCTGAACCATGCTGACATGAAAGTTTGTAATTCATTCACTTCTACCGATTTCATTTTAATAGAAATACTTTTTTCTCGTCCAATTAATATCTTGAAAATATTTGAATTCTTATTCCATGGGCGTATTTGTTATGAATGTTGAAGGAATATTCTGTTGAATGTGCTAACATTATATATTATCACCATATTCTTGCATTTTTTGGTTGTTGAGGACAAGTTGTAGGTGTATTTCTTTGAGTCAAGTGCTCAACAGTGGACTCATTGAACGTCTGGATGAGGTAGGCCTGTTATCCTGTCTTGCTAGCATATTTGTTTATATATCATACCTGATATTAGAGTTTATTTATACATTCATTTCCATCTATTGTGGTTTACCCCTAGCCATAGAGATATTTTCCTCGTAACAGAATTGGTGACCATACTGGGGATAAAATCTTATTTTTTGGGGTTTGGAGTGTTTTCTTCTTAGGTTGCTCTCGTTTATATTGATTTTCTTGTCGTATGACTGCTTGAAAGCCTTTGTTCATTATGAGTCTTAGTTTCTTAGCCTTCTCTTTATCCTGGCTATGTTTTAACACATATACATGGGTTTTTACTTTAAAGTTGTGTACATGCACGTGTTGTCCTTCTGCAAGAGGCATATATACATGTTTTTCCCATAGACAATCGCGTACATCACTCTTTGTTGCTTGGTTGTTGGGTTTGATGGTTTTTGGGTAGGTTTTGATGATTGTTGAGTCTTCTTGGGTCTTTGTTATGACTGTTGAGTGTATGTGGAATGACAAGAAACCTTTCTTTGGTTGAATTTTTGGGCGGTGTCTTTCTCATCATCCTTTTCATTCGATTGTCCTTGCATCTCGGGCTAGGTGTTTACTCCTTGATATCCTACTTGGTTTGTCTTTGTTTACATACAGTAGAGTTTTTATATCAAGTTGTTGTTCAGTCCTTTCATTTTCATTCCTTTATATTGAAAATACAAAAATATTAGGAATTTTACATTGTTGCCATTTGATATTTTGGGTCCTTATCATTGATCTTAGTACATGTAAATAAAGATTGCATTTTATTTGGAATTGCAAAACTAAATTGAGAATTGAATTTTGAAAAGTATATTGTTTATTGGGAATTGAAGGTAGGACTTTGCATTGTATTCATATTCATTTATTTTACTTACTGAGTCATAACATCATTAGTTTCACGACCACACCTTTTTCAGTAAGAAAAGCCACTAAAAGTGACACTATAATTTAAAATTGATTAGTAATGATTTTTTTTTCTAGGGTGCACAAACTAGCTTAGGATTTAGAGCCTTGGAATAGGATTTTGTGAGTAAACTTCCCCAAGGCTATTAAATCAACATATGTGTCTGACTAAGGGAGTGGAGAAATCCATTATATAATTGGTAATATCAGGAGGCTCCACTTACACCATAGTTAAGCATGAGGTCGCATGAGGTTGGTTGAAGGGATATTCCCCTGATACCTTCTTAGCATCAGATATATTTCTGGGGATCTATTCATATATGGGGATCTTGCTAGTACCCTTACCTATGTGAGAGGTGGTTCTTTCAAGGTTTCTAGATTTGTTACCCTGCCCATATGGTGGACCTAACTTACGATTATTTGCTTATGCATCAGTTATATCATGGTTTCTTATTTGCTTGATATAGGTACCACATAGGTGACTTACAGGGGTTATTTCGTAGATACCCTGGGTCAGATAAGGTTCAGACAACACACAACCTCTATGGAGGATTACCTCTCTAGGGGGATATGATCGACTAGTTGTTAAGCCCACGAGGGCCCTTATAACTGATTTTGATACCTCTGATCTTTAGCAGGGAGTCTCAAGCCCCTCTTGGGTGATCCATACCTACTTTAGGGAGGGAGGCCCCTTTCAACCACTTTACCCTGTTTGTGTGCATATTGGCCTTCTGATTTTATTTTGGTGTGCTCTTTGATTACTAGTTGGCCTTAGGATTTGTTTTATATCTCGAGTCTTGAGTCATCATGGAGCTAGACCAGCTTCCCCGCATGTCTCACTGCTTGTTACAATTACCACCACATTTTGATTCTTTTCCTTCTAAAAGGCATAAAGTTATCAAACATGGTACAGATACCTCCACTTATCATACTTGTGATCCCACAAGGATGAGTATTGAATTGAGTCAACAAGATACTGGGAGTCCTTCGACTCCCATACCTACTATAGTTAACGGTACCCCTTTGACACCTTCAACCAAAATGGTTGCAGTGTCAAAGGTGCCTATCATCAACTTTGCTTGTACTATAGTGAATACTCAACCTATAGCCCCAAACCCTTTTGGGTCTCTTTGTCACTCACCGAGCTATAATGTTCATTCCATCCCTATGGCCTCTAGTCCTTTTTGCTATGGTATGTTGAACTTCACATCACAATTTCCAAACTCCATCCCAGCGGGTGGTACAAATACTAGCATTGGACTTGGGGGAACAACTCCTCCACATACTCCATTCTCATTTGGTGGTACTCATGTCCCACAAATGACTACTACCATTGGAGGTTTTCCTCCTTTTAACCCTGGGTCTAATCCTGTTGCTTCTGGATGGAGTAACCAACTTGGAGGACAAGTTATTTCTCACGTTCTATCCTTTACACCCACCTCCTTAGTATCGATTTCGACCAACACATTTGGCATGAGGAATCCACCTTTATCCTTCAGATTCACACCAGGGGGAGGCCAGTTCCATACCTTGGGAAACCCCCAACCTGGAGCCACTCCGGATGGGGGCATTTTTTATAACCCTCATCAGAACATTCCTACTAGAATGGTGCCCAACCAACCCCTCATGAATCAATCTGGAGGAGGGTCTTATAATCCTGGACAAGTCCATGGTTCTTACCAAAACCCTGGATGGGCTACGATTCCCCAACCACAATATTTCCAGGGAGCTTGGGGCCACATGTCGTAACCTCGTCTCCCTTTTCTGGCCCTGCTCAATCTTCCAGAATTTTCTAAGTTAATGAATGACCATGTGTGTCATGATTCGACATGGACCCCCATCCCCACTAAGCTTCCTTCGAATATTCCAAAATTTGAGGGTAGAACTAGTGAGGATCATGGTGATCACGTTACCACTTTTCACCTTTGGTTCTCTTCAAATTCCCTTAATAATGATTCTATTCGGTTAAGATTGTTTCAATGAACCCTCGTGGGGGTTGTCATGAAATGGTATATTGAGCTACCTAAAGGGGCATACAAAACTTATAATCAGTTGATTTTAGTCTTCCTAAACCACTTCCAATTGTTGGTTTGTTATGATGCTAACATCGAAATTTTGTCGACCTTTCATCAAGACAGGGACACTCATATTTTAGATCACATCTAGGAGTGGCATAGATGAAAGATGTTGATCAAGGCCTACATACCCCCAGAATTCCTGCTAGAGTGGTTCCTTAAGTCTCTCCTACCTTATATTTCGAAGGATGTTTCTACATATGGGGTTACATCTGAGGAAGAAGCAATTTTTAAAACCCATCAATTAGATCTTATATGTGCTCATTCTAGGATGTTATACGAGATTCTTTCAGACACATCGAGGTCAAACTATGACCCTAAACAGAAGTGTGGACCTCATGTTGATGGCATTGTATTCTCCATCAATGTGAAATATGAAGACTCAGTGAAAATCCATTTGTAAGACTTGTCTCTAAACTAGTCTGTAGGAGGGTCAGCTTCGTCTGTGTCCTCCAATCCCACTTAGTCGGTGGATGTACATTATGTGCAATCGTTGACCATCTTGAATGGTAACCAGTAACCAAGTGGGAATAAAAAGAAAGGACGTAATAATAATCGTAAGGGTGGGAAGAAAAATAATAAACCCAAGGACAATGGTAATAATGAGAAGATGAATAATAATGTTGGTGAGGGAAAGAAAGAAAGGCGGAAGGTGAAGTTTCCCTTTAATCTTTTTAAATACGATCACCTTACCCATTTATGCCCCAAACTTTCAAAAGCTATGAGGCTTTATCTCTAGCTCCCACCGTGCTGACTATCCTTTTCCACATAACCAACACATGGCCTTGATCTCCTCGAATGCCGGAAATGTGGCAAGTGGGAGTGAAAAACCACTGACGCAATACGGTGACTATTTATGCATCAATATGGTTAAATATGGGGTTAATGTAGCCACTTGGTCTCGTGACTACAGTTCTCCATAGACTATACCTGGTCTAGAGTCTCCCCATCCTACAAACATGCCCTTATAGATCGAAAAACCAGAGCCTCTGCCTCATATTCTGAAAGGAGTACTCAAGCACTCTACCCATAATCCTAATGCTAGAGTTGCCCAAAATTACTCTATTGTAGAGGACCTGGGTCAAACCCCTTGTGCGATGTCGGCTTTGGAGGTACTCCAGACATGTCCTTCACAGAGGAATGCCTTGTTATCTACATTAGGAGCTCTAGATCCTTGTGGCTTGAAAGTTATCAAGTTTGGTGTAACAGATGTGAAGCCTCGCTTGCCTTATCATGTGGCATTACAAATCCATTTGGGTTACTCAAAGTATACCATCAAGTGTATTGTTGTTGATGAAGGTGTTGAAACATTGGTGATGTCCCTGGTATGTTGGAAATCCCTTGGCTCTCTGACCCTTTCTTAGTCTCCGACCATGTTGACTGCTTTTAGCAGTCGTTCCTTCCACCCTCATGGTATTCTTTCTGCCTTTCTGGTCCAGTTAGGTGGGAAGACAGTAGAGGTGGATGTCAAGGTGGTTGATGCACCTCTTGACTATAACTTGTTACTAGGATGCAATTGGACTTACGCTATGACTACAATCATATTGTCTATCTTTCGTACTCTTTATTTTCCTCATGATGGGAATATCATGATGATCGACCATTTGTTCTTTGTGTATGCTAGTCCCAGTGTATCTATTGGGATGTCTATCCTCATGATCGACAATTCTCAGCCGAAAACTAAGAATATCGGTGTCAGGATGTATTCATCCCTTATGGATACCTTTAACTTCATGGCATCGATTCACCATATATACGCCATGTCCAGTAGGATCATTTCATCAGAGACAATTGTTCCTTTCCGCACTTCCTATTTTAATGATCCTTGGACCCTACCTTCCTCCATGACGTCTTGTGAAGGACAGTTACATTCTGGAATGTACATGCCACTATCGGCAGTAGGGATTGTGTATCAAGTTGTTCTTGACTCTTCCGCCGATCTGGATCCTGTTACCTCATAGACAGACGAGGAGGAGCCCATTCTGGAGCCCGTGTGGGCCACTTCATATTCGTGTTCATGTGATTGCCTTGACGAGACTTTACCTTCGGATGAAGCTATCATTGAGGTTGTTGAGCCTCCTTTTTATCACCTCCAATTGCCTTATCTTGTCCCATATCCTGAGCAATGTTGCGTAATACATATGCACTCTCTTCCTATTTTCCTCAATGGACATGTCATTTAGCAATTATTGTGTACATATGAGGTAACTTATTTTTAATCATGATTTATGATGATTTATTAATGGTTTGGATTGAATATTTGATGTTTAAATATCTTGAATTACTTTGAATTATCTAAGAAGACCTTATGACAAAAACCCCTATTCATCTGGTACCTGTTTCAGCATTCATCCAGTACTCATCTCGTCTAGTACCAATGTTTTTCTCATCCAGTACCAATGGTGTGCTCGTCTCGTCCTGTAGCTATTTATGTGCTCGTCTGGTACTAGATATAATTCGAAATTTTGGAATACTTCTACAGGAAAAATCGGGGACATGGGTTTTTTCCAGAGCGATGTTTACATGTGGACACATGTGTGAAAATTCACCCATATCACACGTGTGTAATTCCATCTCAGGAGGAATGATTCTGCAAAAATTAGCAAAAATCTCAAACTGCCAACTTGCACCTTGATTTTCATGTAGATGGCATTAGATCCAGAAATTCTATGAAATGGGTTTTGTCTAGAATGTGGAAAATTGAGTAAAAACTGAGAACTTTTCCAAAATTCGAATTGGTGCATAAGATATGGGTGGATCTCTAACTCGAATCTACCCAAATTGATGAAAACCCCAGATCTTTGGGATTTGTCCTAATATTGTAAAAATTGTTTTCTGAGTTTGGGGATTTGGTTTCAACCATTCCTCCATGGATTTTATGTATAAATAAGACCTCATAGGTACAAGGAGAAGGAGAATTCCATATATTTTTATGTTGGTGTATTGTCTTCTAAACATATATTTTCTATAAGTCTCTTTGTTGGAAAGTAATATGAATTACAATTGTTGATCTTGTGCATTTTTTGAACCTACTATCCTATGAGTTTTTCCAGCTTCCATGTTGGAATCAGTAAGAGCCCACCATTCTAACGTGGTAAGATTGTTGTAAAATATAGCTTATCTTTTATTCTTGTACATGTTTGTTTTAGTCATGTACCTATGTAATGCTTGTTGTTAGCTTGATTTCTTATCTAAATTAGAAATATTTTGACTGTAAGTGGTGAAGTGTGAGTAGTGTTCAGTGTGTTATTTCTAGTATAACAAATCTCGTGCACCATAGTTTTAGGAATTTTATTTAGCTTGTTGTCAGAAATACACATGATAGGATAGGTTTAACAATTTTTCAAGTGTGATTATTTACATTCATGAATCTGAGTTAATTTCTAGAATTTGTTGAGAGTTGTAACATGTGTTAGCCAAGGAGCCATTCAAGAATTCCATATCTTGTATTACATGAACCAGTAAATGGATTATGCTCCTGGTATATAAGCTAGACAGTTGTTTTTCAAGGCTACAAACTTTGATTGAGTGTGAGGAATTAGATAGGGATTTCTTGCAATTTATTATTCAATTGAGTTGTTACAAGAAATGATATTATATCTCCATCTCTCACCCTACATGCACCTACAATGGAGTGTCTTCCTCTACCTGTTATTTCTTCTAGAATTGATTGATGCTTTCTTTTGAGAATATGCAGCATGTTAATTGTTGTTAGTTTAGTTTCTCTAGGAGATAGAATCAAATTTCATATTTTCCTTTCATGAGCCATCAATGAATAGGTCCATCACCTGAGCAATAGCTTAAATGATATCCTTTTCTATGAGTTGTGTTTTCTAATATTTTAATTGTGTGAAGAGTGTTATCTTTGAAGTGTGAAAACAGAGTGTTGGTTTTTAGATTGTTTTCTTATTTAGGCTAAACTCATCAAATATAGATAAACCACATGCTTTTGGCACATATAGTGTAACAACTCTTTTGATTACGAATCTTGGTCAATAATTTATGTTTGGTAATATATTATGGATATAATTGCACCAACATTTTGGCGATGTTCTCGGGGAGTTGTAAACAATAATAGGTAGTATTTGAATTAGATTGTTTTAATGGTTTTGGATTGATTGTATGGACAACCTAAGGGTGGAGAGAATACGGTAAAACATGAGGGAAGATCCCACACATCCACTTTAGTGGGGTTGCTCCAAAGTTAGGTTGTCCTATCCCTTTCATGCAGAAGTGTTTTTCTTTTAATGCAAGTGTGTTTTTCCTTATTTTATGCAAAACTTTGTTTTTATTTATGCAAATTTAGTTTTATTTGTGATGAACTAACTTGTGCGAACCGATCAACTAGTGACACCAGGGTCCTAGTAACGCAAGGAGTTCAAGTTTGGTGTTTTTTATTTTTGCAAATAGTTTTAATTTCTTATTTTTAAAATTCAAATCTTTGATGATAAATCATTTTTGGGGTGTTGTAAGAAACCTTGAGTACTAATTTGTGTTGTGAGATAGGGATCATCAACCAACTATAGTAATTCAAGGATGATCAAGAGCTGAAATTTCTCACATTCTAGCGGCAACTGGGATATCCACCTCTCAGGAAGAGCATATCTTGACAATAGTAAATAATTTACTTGTCTCTCCACAGGAAGATTTAGAAGTCCCTTTGGATTCCTATTATCAATTTGTTGAGGAGACTAAATAATCATGGATAGAATTCAATGGAGAGAAACCATTGGAACCTGAGATTGAGGAGTTATTAGCATGTCTCTCAACAGATCTTGTATGTACTCCAAAGACCAATCATCATGAAGAAGATAATATGCGTAGCATGGAAAATGGGGACATGTTGTGCAACCTAAACAAAGAAGGGAAACAACAATATCATGATCCTATTGAAACATGGTTCCAATTAGTTATCAGATTACACTACTCTTTTACTTTTCATTATTGTTTGATCTCATCATCAAAGAAGTTGGTCCTTCATACTCTGGTATGAATTAAAATTTATCTTTTAAACCCAAGTATGAATATATTTCTAACCCTGTTACGCACATGGCTTCACTGGAAGTATTCCTATACTTGAAGGACATCTTCTTTTGTTCAATTAGAGTAGGATAGTAAATAAATAAATAAATACTGTATATAAGTAAAATGCAACCTATCGTTCATATTTTTCATAAATGGGAATGTCAAAAGTTAACAAAGCAATCAATTTAAGATCTTTTGTTTCTCTAGTAGATTTCTTTCTAAAAGTTATGACAATTTTGTTTGGAATTTTATGAGAAGGTAATCTCTTCATCCTCTGAATGCACACATAATACTGGAAGGGTAGTTTCAAAAGAGGAGAAGGCATCCTTGTCAACGGAAGAAAACACTTAAGGGAGTACTTCATGACCTATTTCCTCAAATTTCTTCTTTTTCCTTAAGTTGTTAAAAAAGATGCATTCATGTTTTATCATTACCTATCTATTTTAAGACCACTATTTCACAAGATGATCAATTAAGTGATCTTTTTAATAGAAATTGAAACTGAATGTTAATTCCAGACTATTATACTCATAGCTAATATTTTTTTGGTCAAATAAATCATGAATAATGTATGCATTGTTCAACTTTTGACATTTTCCCCGAATTTTCTATTTCTAAGCCTGAACAAAAATCTAGTTTTAATTACCTCTATTGGTTTGTTTTTAGCAGTTGTTCGCAACCCTCTCAACAACCCTCTTTATTTTTTTTAGCATCTCACATTGTGTGCACGAGGGCATGAAAAACCTCAGGAATGGGGGAGTGGTTGTTGGGACCTTAATATTCTTTTCAGCTCCTGTCAACAAGTCCAAATCAAAATCATGTTCCGGTATTGTTCTATTTCAGTATTGTTCTGTTTTGGTACTACAATGTCTTGTTCTGGTACTATCATGTTCTGGTACTATCTATTCTGGTACTGCAAAAACATGTTCCGATACCAGTTACCAATCTGGTATTGATGCCAAGGTGATATGATCTTTGTCATGTACTTAACATTGTTTTCACTTCAGGTAATTGGAGGTATGAGCTAATCTTTTCATGTTCATTCTATCAAGGATCATTCAAGTCTTGTGTTGAATTGTTCTTTACTCTCATGTACATATTCCTCCTACAATTCTATAGTCACCCCTAAATGAATCATCCTTGCTATTATTTAAGGATATATTTTTACATTTATCTCTATATGATAATGGGTGCACATGTCATATTACCTCATCATTTTGAAAAAGTCATTAATAACTGAAATATCAATTGAAAAGTGGTGAAACCATTATGTCTAATACTAACCTAGTTGATTCAACAAGTTCTTATCCAAATTTATCTTTACAATTTTCTCTTGGGAGGTATTGATGAAAACCTCATGTGGTGGACCGCCCTTGCAAAACCTCAATGAACTTTCATGAGAACCCTAATAGGATTTACTAGAGGGACCTCTTAGTCATTATCCGAGATGCTCCATTATACATTGAATAGTTGAGATTTAAATCTAATGTGGATGATGTCACCCTTGGGATAATTGCAAGCAATTAATTATGTGCCTAATAACTCTAAAACACTCTCATACCACTTGCCTTCCTTATACTCTAAAGTTGTCAATGAACATTATACATCACTCTAAATATTTCGAGTAATATAATAAAAAGGAAGTATCAGGAAGTACAACTAAACTCATCGAGGTACTGAACAGGACTTCTGGTAGCGGGGCCATGCTTGTATGGTACAAAGGTAAACATGTTGGGGTATTGAACAGGCCTACTGGCAGTGGGGCTATGTCGGATAAAGGGAGTTGAAAAACATAAAGTGGCACACTTAAAACTGAACAAAAACCCTTGGGTCTCATTCTGAAGCAATCATTATCAAATCAAGGCTAGGAGATGACCTTTATATCTCTCGGATGATGTTCCTAAGAACCTTCAATTATCCACTTTAAGGTTATATCTTTAAAATAAATAGGGTTGCATGAAAGTGGGACCCTCAGTATATGTAATTCAACCTACCTAAGCAAGAAGAGATTCATCTTTATAAACTTGGATAAGAAATGAGTTAATCATCTTGGGATGTATTATTTTATGTGTTCCTCTCTTCAAATGGGATCTAAACTATGCTTATATCACTTTTACTTTAAAGGTAATCCAGTCAAGGGGCCTATTAGTCAAATTTATTATGAAAACTCTTGGCCACTATTCTATAATCATATTAGAGTCACATCCATCCCTTTCTCATAATTATGGTCCACAACAGATTGGATAAGACTTAACATCAAATCACTAATGGATCTAATCTATTACTCATAACTCTACTTTTCCATCATAACTACTTTTCCATGGGTAAGAAGTGTGAAGCAGAGGCCAGGAGGTTTCTATTGTATAGCAAGTTACTTAAAAGAGAACTTAAGGAGATTAAGAAGGGTGGAAATTCAGGGAGTGCTTGATAGAGTGAGGAGTACCATTAATTTTGAAAATTTGAAGACAATTGTTGCATGAGGACATGCAATGGATAAGGCATGGGGGAAATGTTGAGCCTCATTTTTGTCACCTCCAATTGCATTATATTATCTCATATATTGACCAATTTTTCCTAATACATATGAACTCTCTGCCTATTTTCCTCAACAGTCATGTCATTTAGCAATTATTGTGTACATATGAGGTAACTTATGTTTAATCATGATTTATGATGATTTATTAATTATTTGGATTGAATATTTGATGTTTAAATCTCTCTAATTTCTTTGAATGATATAAGCAGACCTTATGACAAAAAACCCTATTCATCCGGTACCAGTTTTGGCATTCATCCAATACTCATCTCGTCTGGTACCAATGTTGTGCTCGTCTGGTACCAATGATGTGCTCATCCGATACATATTTTTGTGTTCGTCCGGTACCAGATATAATTCAAAATTTTGGAATGCTTCTACAGGAAAATCGGGGACATGGGTTTTGTCCAGAGCGATGTTTACATGTGGACATATGTGGAATAATTCACCCATATCACACATGTGTACTTCCAAATTAGGGGGAATGATTATGTAAACATTAGCAAAAATCTCAAACTACCAACTTGCACCTCAATTTTCGTGCAGATGGCATTAGATCTAGAAATTCTATGAAATGGGTTTTGTCTAGAATATGGAAAATTGGGTAAATTGTGGGAAATTTTCAAAAATTCGAATTGGTGCAGAAGATGTGGGTGGATCTCTAACTTGAATCTACCCAAATTGATGAAAAACCCATATTTTGGGGATTTATCCTAAAATTGTAAAAATTGTTTTTTGAGTTTGGGGATTCGGTTTCATCCATTCCTCCATGGATTTTATATATAAATAAGACCTCATAGGTCTCAGGAGAAGGAGAATTCCATATATTTTTATGGTGATGTATTGGCTTGTGAACATATATTTTCTATAAGTCTCTTTGTTGGAAAGTAATATGAATTACAATTGTTGATCTTGTGCATTTTTGGAACCTACTTTCCTGGGAGTTTTTCCATCTTCCGTGTTGGAATCGATAAGGGCCCGATGTTCTATCGTGGTAAGCTTGTTGTAAAATATAGCTTAGCTTTTATTCTTGTACATGTTTGTTTTAGTCATGTACCTATGTAATTCTTGTTGTTAGCTTGATTTCTTATTTGAATTAGAAATATTTTGACTGTAAGTGGGGAAGTGTGAGTAGTGTTCAGTGTGTTATTGCTAGTATAGCAAATCTGGTGCACCATAGTTTTAGGAATTTTATTTAGCTTGTTGTTAGAAATATGCATGATAGGATAGGTTTAACAATTTTTGAAGTGTAATTATTTACATTCATTAATCTGAGTTAATTTTTAGAATTTGTTGAGAGTTGTAACATGTGTTAGCCAAGGATCTATTCGAGAATTCCATCTCTTGTATTACATGAACCAGTAAATGGATTATGCTCCTGGTATATAAGCTAGACAGTTCTTTTTCAAGGCTGCAATATTTGATTGAGTGTGAGGAATTAGATAGGGATTGCTTGCAAGTTATTATTGAATTGAGTTGTTATAGGAAATTAGATTAGATCTCCATCTCTCACCCTACATGCACCTACAATGGAGTGTCTTCTTCTACCTGTTATTTCTTCTATAATTGATTGATGCTTTCTTTTGAGAATATGCAGCATGTTAATTGTTGTTAGTTTAGTTGCTCTAGGAGATAGAATCAAAGTTCATGTTTTCCTTTCATGAGCCATCAATGAACAGGTCCATCACCTGAGAAAGAGCTTAAATCATATGCTTTTCTATGAGTTTTTCTTTCTAATTTTTGAATTGTGTGAAGAGTGTTATCTTTGAAGTGTGAAAACAAAGTGTTGGTTTTTAGATTGTTTTCTTATTTAGGCTATACTCGTCAGACATAGATAAGCCACCTGTTGTTAGCACATATACTGTAACAACTCTATGGATTACAAATCTCGGTTGATAATTTATGTTTTGTAATATATTATGCATATAATTGCACTAGTAGAGGCCATGAATGGTTCTGACAAACCTTGGGATGATATGCATCGTCGATCTTATTTCCTCCGAGAGCTTGCCAGAATCAAGCAAGATGATTTTAGATCTACTTTGAGAGAGATAGTCGATCACACCGTAGTTCCACTTGATACGCACGAAATTTATGCCGAAGGAAGCATGGCGAGTATCTCCCCTATTGTCACTATCGATATCTCTTGTACTCCTGTCAAGATTGAAAATGTATAGATTGGTGCGGATTGTTCACAAGAAGAAATCATGATCTACACTGAAATCTTCAAGGAATTCTGAGATGTATTCACTTGGTCATATGAAGAGATGCCAAGAATCAACCCTCAAATTGTCAAACATGAGATTAAAACTTACCCGGATGCTAAGCATGTTCGACAAGGTCTTAGAACTATCAATCCCTGGAAGGCCCCTACCATTAAGGTAGAGGTAGAAAAATTTATTAATGTTGGATTTATCTACCCGATTCCCTTGACTGAATGGGTATCCAATCACGTTCCCGTGAATAAAAAGAAAGGAACCATCCGCGTATGCATGGATTTTTGTGACCTGAACAAATCATGTCCTAAAGACAACTTCCCAACACCCTTCATCGATCAGATTCGCGACGAGTGTGCGAGAAGTGAATATTTTTTTTTCGTGGACGGATTTTTAGGTTATAAAAAAATTCAGATTAAGCCCAAGGACCAACATAACATAACATTTATTTTCCCTTGGGGTACTTTCACATACCGGAAGATTCCTTTTGGCCTTAAAAACGTCAGAGCAACCTTCCAATGAGCTATGACCTTCACATTTCACGATCTCAAGCATATAGTTGAAGCCTATATCAATGATATTGTTGCTCAATCTTGTAAGAGAGTGGATCACCCTAAGCACCTTCGGCTAGTATTTGAAATATGTCTCCATTATCGCATCTGGTTGAACCCTCATAAATGCATATTTTGTGTTAGGTCAGGTCGTATTCTAGAATTTTTAGTCTCTAAGACTAAGATCATGGTAGATCCATTAAAGGTTGAGGAAATACTTTGATTGCATCCCCAATGTACTATTCTCCCATTTCAAGGTTTACATGGGAAAGCTGACTTTTTATGATGGTTTATAGTGAACTATGCCAATATTACTAAGGGTTTCATATGTCTCTTCAAGAAGGACACTCCTTTTATATGGGATGAGTGAGCCTAGGAATCCTTCAATTCTTTGAAGAAATCCTTGGTATTGACGCCTCTGCTAAAATCTCTATACTATAGTAGAGATTACTTTCTTTATGTCACTGTGTCCGAAGAGATGATTGGTATGGTTTTGGTTTAGGAGGATGATGCACTCCATGAGAATGTCATTTACTATCTTAGTCAAAACTTAGTCATCCCTAAACTCAAATATTCTCATGTTGAAAAGCTAGCTTTGGTTGCCATTCACACAGTCCAACAATTATGACATTATATATTTCTTTGCAAAACTACTTTGGTTGTCGATGTCAATCCATTTCAATACGTCCTTACTAGGTGTATCATAGGGGGAAAGTACAATAAATGGATTGTCATTCTACAAGATTTCGATCTCGATTTCACTTCTACGAAGTCCAAAAAATCACTAGTTTTTGCAGAGTTAATATCCAAATTCCCTCTATTAGATGAGGATGCTATTCATGTTGATTCATTTTTGGATGAACACATTTTCCTTGTCTCGTCGTCTGACCCCTGGTATGGAGATATTGTTTTCTATCTTCAAACTTTGAATTTCCCTCAGCATCTCCCGTGAGATGACCAACAACATATACGATACCAAGCTAAGAACTACCTTATCATCGACGACACTCTGTATCATCGAGGAGTGGACAATATCCTGCATCGTTGTTTAACTCACGAAGAAGTTGAGTCTGTCCTAAATGACTGCCACAGTGGGGCTTGTGGTGGTCATATATCCGGGCTTGTGACAGCCCATAAAATTTTACGAGCTGGTTATTTTTATCCATTTGACTTTAAATATTGTGTAGAAGAGGTTAAGAAGTGTCACCCCTACCAGGTTTTCACTTGGAAAATTTGCTCGCATCCATCCCCTCTCCATCCAGTCATTATCGTCAGTCCCTTCACCAAGTGGGGGGTGGACTTTGTGGATTGCAACCCAAATTTGGTTGGGGGGGCATTAGCACATTATTGTAGCCGTAGACTACTTTACTAAGTGGCCCAAGGCCATGTCTACAATTAAATCCGATGGGAATATTTTCACCTTCTTCGTATTCAATCAAATTATAGCCAGGCTCAGAATCCCGAGTGATATTGTCACTGATCATGGCAGTCAATTTCAGAATGAAATGATCAAAGAAATAGAATCTAAACTAGGTTTTAAGAATGTTCATTCTTCTCCTTACTACCTATAGTAAAATGGACAAGTAGAGGCCATGAACAAGTCTCTCAAGACCATTTTGCAAAAACTTGTCAGCCAGAGAAAGTCTAATTGCCATATCATGTTGTATCTTGCACTTTGGGCATACCGAACCTCGATAAAGACTTCCACTAGTTTTTCTCCATTCGAGTTAGTACACGGTGTGGAGTCAATATTACCTATTGAGTGTGAGATCCCTTCTCTTATATTAGAGTTTGTGCTCCAATCTGACACTTCTGATATCGAACAATGACTCATGCACCTAGAGAGTCTAGATGAGCAGCATCGAGATTCCTCTATGGCTATCAAAGAAAATAAAATATGTGTCAAGGTCCAATATGATATGTTTATCTATCCTTAGTTGTACACTGAGGGTGAATTGGTCCTTCTATATGATCAATCCAAAGAACTACTGGGGGCAGGCAAGTTCAAACCCATGTGGCACGGTCCCTATATCATGCGACGTGTCTTAGAAAAAGGATCCTATGAATTAGAAGATGATGAAGGGAACATGTTGGCTGAGCTTGGGAATGGGATCTATTTGAAAATATATTACGCTTGAGCCCCAATCTTGGGCGTAAATCTTTGTATACTAATGTAATTTAGTGTATATATATTTTCATTTTATTTTTATCTTTAGCTTTCTTATCGAGTTTTCCCTTGGTTGGCAGATGTCAACGGAGTCTTCAGTATACTTAGGATTCACAGACGGGGCTAGTCATCATACACAAAACTTGGCCTCCATCACTCGGGTGTTTTACTCACCCGAGGATCTACTAGTGTCTTCAGGTGGCGTTTTCCTAGGGCCATCCACGAATAATGTGGTTGAATATAGTGTCGTTATAAAACTTTTATGCAATGCCATTTCACATGGTATTCGCTCTTTATATGTTCTCCTGGACTCCCAGTTAATAGTATGTCAGTTGAATGGCAATTACCGTGTGCATGACCCTACTCTACTTCGACAATTCCTACGGGTACAACTTTTGGAACAACAGTTTTATTTTATTACTTATCATCACATACCTAGAAGTTCTAATTATGTATCTGATGCATATGCTAATTTTGACTTAGATTGGCATTTTTCACATAATTAAAGAAAAGAAAACATTTTCATCAATGTACACATTGTAACATAAGTTAAGTCTAAGAACCATGTTTTTATATATATTTTAAAAAATATGATTTTTATAGTACAAAATTGGGGCTAACACCCTCTATATACATATACAGTCAATCATACAATACTCATGACATCTATGCTTGTGGCATTGGATGAGTGTTATGATAGTAGACTATGGCATTTGCGAGACACTGAAAGAATCATACCCAAGCACAGGGCACATCTACCACATGTCGTTGCATAACCTCAGGCAGATCCTCCACCTAAACCATAAGAATACTCTGCGTCAAACGAGACAGGTTTCCCTACATGTTTTGAAGGACTCTGTCTCCATCCCCTCCCGCTACCTCATCTCCCCGGTGCCTCCAACGATGTCATGGAAGTTCTTCCAGCCGTCGTGGACCTACATCTACGTCGCATAAATGTTTAATTAGTACTTAAAATCATCCAAAAATGTTTTTGTTTTCCTATACAAAAATATAAAAAAATGAAATATTTAAAAAAACTTAGACATACATATGTCTCTATAGGCAGACCCTGGTGGTAATGGCATGTCTGTATCTCCTCTGAAGTCAATCCCTGTGGAAGGGTAGTCATACAGAGATATCACCTGTTGTCTCCACCAGAAGAAGAATTCATCGTTGTAGGGTGTTGGCACCCTACCTCCCCCCTTCTGCCTCATCACCTCGATCCACCATGCTTTGGAAGGATCGCAAGTTCCATGCGTAATAATATCAACTCTAGGTCCCAAGCGTGGAACCCACTCAAAGAAAAAGATACAAAGGATAGAATCGAACCCGAAGTTCCTTTTACTACCCTATTTTCATTCTGTTAGTTGGATCTTCATGTTGTCCAACAATGAGGTGCACCAGTCATACATTGTGGGTCTCAAGCACTCCACTAAGTAGAACATAAGTGGCCTCGATGCCTGGTGCAAAGAGGTCAATCCTATGATCCATGTCAAAATGAGGACAACAATATTGAGACTTATATTGCTTATCACTCTAATTAGGAGTTGTCTCCCGACCTTCTCAGTCCCTGCAATGCAATGAGTGGCTATGTATTCCTCGATTTTCATACCACTCCCATATCCCTAGGATTTGAGGTTGACCACCTCACCCCGATGTTATAATCTCATCAATAAATAGATGTCCTCGACTTCAATCCTTAATGGTTGTCCATCAAGGTTGAAGCTCTCACTATCTGGATCCCAGTAATCCATGAGAAACTATAGAAATATCACATGGTCCCTCATACATTTATAGCCCAAAACATATATATCCCACATCATTTTAAGGCCATTTGGGCCCCTATATCTCTCTCCATTGCAGCATCCACCTCCTCATACCTTCTTTCTCTCCACTATAGCACCATCATGCAAGAGTCAAACCCTTTTTTGAGTTAGGAACCTTTAAATTTTTTTATCCACGGACATATATGTGAGTTGTAGTGTACACAATCATGTATAGAGCTATCTGTTTTTCAAATAGCCACATATAAGTACGAGTATACGCGACCCGATAAATTGTATCCTACGTACAACTAAGTTTTCAAATTGCACCCTAATTAACTTTAAAAAGGGAGCCTAATTACAAAATGTAATCCACTGAAAAGAAAGAGGAGAGCATTATGAGTTACCTGGTCCAGATGATCATTGATTCCATCTCTCGTAGCTCCTGCAATAACCAGTTGAAGTTCGGAGGTAATTTGGTCCAAAATACACTATTTGGGTAAAAAATGCAAATGGTATAGTAAAATTGATTTTTTTTACTATTTATAGAAAAAAATTACCCACTTTGCATAGTTTCATCCAATATTTTGGCCTAATGGACTAAACGACAATGGATGGAGTTGTTTTTGTAGTTTTATCCAGGGATTCTTGCGATTTTCAGTGCCATGTCACCCGTTCATAACTTTGGACATGTATTTTCGTTACCCAACATATAGGATAGGTACCCAATCCATCATGCACACTTGCATCGCCCTATGATTGTCGTTCATATGCCTTAGGTATGAACCCATTTTATAGCGACACATAACCTTCTATTTGCAACTAGAAGTGTTGTTATCAAATGGTAGAGGCTTACCAAACATGGGTACCCTAGTTAGATACCCTGCTTCATTCAGTGCCCATGTAGAGATTTTTGTCTATAGGACCGGGAATCCCTTATATCTAATACATGATTTTATGTTGAACCTCATTTCTTACTCATAAACATGATGACCTATACCTAGAAGACTCCCAAGAGAGTTTGATTTAAGCTCTTTTCTGACTCATTTCAAAAAGAGAAAAGATTGTCGAGTGAAATTGTCTCTTTCACATTGGTAAATTGGATTTGAAAGGACGTCTATTTGGTGCAAGTTTATCCCTTTTTCAAACCAGGTAGACTAAGATTACAAAAAATGACATTTTTTGGTGTTAAATAATAATTGTGTCTCATTCTCTTGCTTCCAGTATTGAGCCTATTGTCGGTTCTCTCTTTTGTGTTATAAGCCTCTCACCTCAACAATTTTCATCATCAACCAAGCAGAGCCTTGTTTATATCCTTTTCATCTTGACACCCTATACCCAGAAGGAAACATTCCCCCGAGTGTCCATATCCCACATGCACCTCCTTGCATTGAGCATAGGTATGTTCCACTATTGGAACTAGTTTTCTTACTTGCGACACTTTTTTCCTCCTCTGTATAATAGCATTCATTTGACTATGAAAAAAAAAATACAGGAAGGAAGGGAATATTATCTTATATTGGTAGCAGTCATATCGCCTTTGAAAAGAGCACAAAATTTTGTAGTCCACTTGTCATCAAAATTTTTGGTTTAGCATGAACTTAGGAAGCTGAGCTCGTTACAGAGAGTTTACACCCTCGACTGGTTACTCTTCCAATCCCTATGGAGAGTTTGATTGATGCCTCCTGCATCTCAAAGTTTCATCATCGAGTCTATGCTTCCAGAGTCTTCCATATGTCTCATGCTCTTATTCAAAGGATGTCTATCAACCTGTGTCGGCCATTCCTTAGAACTCTTGAATTTGCATGTCGGCCATACCCTCAGTGTGTCTCAAAATCACATGAAGTTGTACTCCTATTGCACAACTTGGTCCTACTTTCCTCATTGGTAGGTAACCTTGAACCCAGGAGTTGACATTTCATCATTGGTCACTGACTGGGTGGTTTCCCTTGTGTTCGACGAAAAGACATATATTCACACATTGAGATTTGTGCAGTGTCTTGGGTTCCATTAGCCTTATTGGTGGTTTCATCGCCTTTGTTAGAATTTTTCCTTATTGGTTTCTATTCATAGGGTATTTTTTGTGTACCGCTTGCATCTGGCACACGCAAAAGACGCACGGGGTCATTGGTTCTTGAAAATGTTCTTCGTCCAATTTTCTCCAAATCATCAAGATCTTTCTTTGTACCTAGTGCTGAATGATGAGAGATTCCTTAATGCTCTCCTTTCAGTGGGTGTCCTTCCATAGAATTCATCTCATCTATTCTAGAGATGATACTTAGAGTCCTATGAGTACCTAGAGGCTTGCAGTCATTAGTGGCAGGTTATCTCGCCATCGACAGTTGGGAATACATAAATGTCTCCTAGTCGATGGATTCTTCAATTGTTCAGACCTGATACATCTATTCACACTTGTAAGAATGTAATCGGTGCCTTGATACCCACTTTCATTATCGATAGGTTGTCTCGTGTTCATTAACGATATACCTCAATGATCGGTAATCAAATGAAGTCTCATTGTGTTCGACCTCAACTCCTTTATTCACACGATGTAGACTTGCACCTTTGGAAGATTGTGTAGAAGACTTGAATACATCAATTCATATCCACATCTTTTCTGAGTTGTTGCTATCTTTCATTGGACCAATACCTATGTGACTTCAGTGATCATGGGAGATCAGATTGTACTCCATTGTATATAGATATGTTCATATTGATTTTGAGACTGGTTTTATTGGGCCTTGTTCGTGATGATGACATCCTTTGGCATGTAGCCACCTTTGTATTTCCTATTCATGGCCATGGAAAGTTGTTTGGTATATTTTCACATGGATCTGCAGTGTAATTCAAATTGGAAGCCATGTGTACAAAGTCAGTACAGATTGTAATAATCTCATGAGAAACTATTTATTCTAGATGGGTCCCCATTACTCCACTTCTGGGTCTTATAATGTATTTAGGTCATCGCAGATACTCCTCTAACCTCACACATTAGGGGGCATCTGTAATAGAAAGATTTTCCTCACCCTATGAAAACTTGCACAAAAGGCCTTTATTCATTTCTATATGCAGACTTGAAGTCCCTTTTTGCAAATCCCAAAGATAAAAACATTATTTTTCCACATATATGTGCCCTACCTATTATATAGCATGTGTATACATAGGTTGCACCACTACAGTCCATGTACATCGGGTTTTGTGTCCAAAATTAAAAAATGGTGTCAGGTTTCCATGCCACATCATGAGATCCATGATCTGTGACCTTCCATATACTGGGAACATTCAAACTCAACCCTTCGGTTCCACTTGAAGGCTACAAATGGGCCAAATCCGAGCTATGGAAAGGAGGACAAGAATTCAAATTTGAGAGCAAAGTTACTCTGGAGAAATTATTCACTTCATATTGATTTTGCATCCCTTTGTCCTTTTAAGTTTGAACACATTGTTCATCCTCGAAGCTCTTCCCTACTTGATTGAGAACCTCATTGTCTCTCTTATATGATCTTGCATTTGGTGGAGGCCTAGCTGGAAGGAACTTAGTTTCTTGGTTTTGAACCGTGCCGACATGAAAGTTTGTAATTCATTCATTTCTATTGATTACATTTTAATAGAAATACTCTTTTCTCGTCCAATTAATATCTTGAAAATATTTGAATTGTTATTCCATGGGAATATTTGTTATAAATGTTGATGGATTATGCTATTGAATGTGATAACATTATATATTATCACCATATATTACCACCCCATGTGTGTCACCTAGATCAAAAATCACATTTAAAGATTTATCAAAATCACTTATAGTTAGCAAGGGAGGAGAGAGTAGCATTAGCCAGAGCAGTGGAAGCAGTGTGAGGAGTTAGATTCAACCAACATCTCCTAGGGGAGGAACTACACCAAACAACATGGCAAGGTTAGACAACACATTGAGACTACCTAAGTTCCAGGGCATTGGGTCAGAGGACCCAGAACAACATTGATTTGTATGTGAGACCATTTGGGTTGTGAAGAATGTCCAAGATGAGGTTGTAAATTTTGATGTAGTGTAGCTATAAGGGTAGTGGGGGGGGGGGGTAGGAGGGCCCATACTGATAATAGTGGAGGCCATTCAATGTAAGGTGGAATAGGTCCATTATAGTATTAAATAAGGCCCACTTTGGTAGTTATATATAATAAATGTAAGAGGAATTCTTAGAAGGTTATACTTCTAGAAGGTTCCTCCTCTAGAATGTTCCTAGGTGATTGGTAGCACTATATAAAAGGGTTAAAGCATTGTAATGGGGGGAAGAGAATTATTGTATTAGGAGCGTGTAGCTCAATTGGAGGATGTCCCCTCGAAGAGGCAAATGAACATGGATATAATTAATAAAGGTGTTGTTTATGGTGTTAGTATGGTATTATTTTGATATTGTTATGGATATATCATTGTTTTCTGCCATTACTTGCTAAATATTTTTGTTCTACATACTATATTATATCTGGGATATTGCAAGTGGTATCAGATCTCTTTCCTGGGAAAGACTTGTGGGGTAAATTGTTTTTTTAGGGTAGAGACGTATTCCGATGTCTTTAAGCTACATAGGTATGTCATTACACACATAAATATTCCACGATCGGGGAGTAATACACGCAGGAAATACAAGTGGTTTTTAAGCACACATTTGTTATCCACCCATGTTGGTACCCCTTCGAGTGGTAGCGCATCAGAAATCACTTGTATAAGGATTGGCCTAGGAATCTTGAAGCCCTCCATAAATAAACCGATCGACCGCTTGACTGCTATAGTGTCATCGAGAACAGTAGCCGGGAATATACTCTCTAGTACATGGGTAGTCAGGTAGTACATCTAAGGGTATAGTCTAGCATCCTTAGTTGGTTCTCTGAGATATTGGGTTGAGTACTACTGTTGGACCTCGCATGATATAAGAGAGCTATAGCATAGGGAAAACCCTTGAATATAGACACCCTACAAACTCTAACCCTCGGGATAGCAACAACTAATCTATTTCATTACAAATTGGCCCCTATCACATTTTTCACTGTAGAAACACTCCCTAGCGACATTTTTTATTATTGAGAATTTGGTAATTATGCCACTGCAGAAGTATTCAAGGTGGAGTATAACTCCACATGAGTTAAAAAAAAAGTCGGGGGCTCATCATCACCCTTATTTGTAACCTATTCCATCACATTCCTCTCTTCATTTTGATCGCATTAGTACCCATCACTTTTAAGCCTTTATTTTCCCATGGTCCCACCCCTTTCCAAGACGCCCTTATTTGACACTTATCCCATTGAACTCCTCTCTTTGTCCTAATCACCCTAGTACATATAATTTTTTGTGGCTTTGATTTATGTCCCGACACCTCATCCACTACCTAAGATACTTCCAACCACCAGAGCTCATACCCAGGAAGACTGGGAGACTAGGTTGTCTAGCATAGAAACTCAAATGGCATCCATCGCCACTACCATATGAGTCGAATTCAAAGACTCCATCCAAATAGAATTATGCATAGCCATACATGAATCCATGCAAAAATTCACAAAAGCTAAGAAGGAAAATCCCAATGTAGAGTACCCTCAACATTCCCACTATGAGCATACTCACTCCTCCTAGTCCCCTTGGGATTCATTCCACTCTTGGAATAAGGTGCCCAAAGTTGACATGCATAAATTTGATGGATCCAACCCAGTCGGGTGGGTCTCTCATGTAATATCCCTAGGCCGAACCCAATTGTAATGTAAATGAAAATGTACTTAAGATGGTGATATATTTGATATCATTTTGTATGCACATTTCATGGCATAGTGTGCGCTTGTACTGCGCAGTAAAATGATGAATTGTGCACATTCTTGGATACCGCGCGCAACAACTTGAGTGCGCGTGATTTTTAGGCTAGGGATCCTTTTATGTATATGTTGTGTTTTATAGGCTGGTGAGCCAGTTATTATAAGCTAGGATGCTTATGTTTTGATTAGGTTGGAGAGCCTAGATGTTAAAGGTCAGTGCACCTATTTTTGTTTATTTCTCATAGTTAATATAAAATACATTGTTGCCTGCAGACTGACCACGATAAAAGAGTATGGGGAACTAAACTCCACTAGTTAGGTAAAGGGAGGTCTAAAAGTTAAGGAAAAGGGCTAATCTAGGGAGCTTAAGCCAAAAAGGATTATTATATTAATATTTCTTAAATCATAAAGTATGGATAATTATTTTATCCTAAGTTCAAAAGTTGGGTACAAGTGGGCCAAAGTAGCTCCCCACATGACAAGTGTCAAGTTGGGGACATGCATACATATTTTTGGGACTTAGTTCATTTTCCCATCTTTTCCATCATTCTTCCCATCATTCCTTCCATCATTCAGTCATCCAGTCAATCATCCATGAGCATGCACACACCCATTAAGCTATCCTTCGTATCTTCATGACTGTACCTGAACCTATATCCATAGCCATTTTGCATTTGTGTATCTAGTTATCTTGGGAGTTGTACTGAAGAGGTGGGTTGTCAGGCCTGTGGGATATTGAAGAGGCTGGTTGTCAGGCCCATGAGAAATTATCTGGGTGAGAGAATTGTTGGGAATTGATTTCCTAAAGGTGATAAACTACAGCTATAAGGCTCTGAGACTTCCTGTCTAGCCTGTTGTTGAATCCTGGAAAGGAAGTGGGCCAGCCGAAGGACTATTATACAGAGAAGTGGAACACTTCTTGGGGTGGGACAAGCATGTGGGAAATGAGGGACTATAGGCTGTTAGTTTGAGTTGGCACCTGTGAAGAAGTCTTTCCTATTGTCTATGAGTCATTAGCCTGGTTAGGAATCCCTTTACCTAGGTGGAGTTTAGTCCCAGCATAAGAGTGACCCATTGTTGAGAGTGATGAGTAGTGTGGTCTAAGGATGGGAGGTTTGTGGAAGGTTTGCACGCAGTTGGTGACATTATTACCAAGATAAGTGTCAACTGTGTGATAAATTTACATGTTTCATTGTTATTTACGTGTTTATTTTTATGGGTTTATCATATGTGTGGTTATAATTATCTGGGTATTTCTTGTATATGCTGCATGTCTATGTTTATTGTTATTTCAGTATGAATCCATGCATTTACAAATGTATTTGTCTGTTACGTTTTATATATAAAGTTTTTGCAAGAGTTCTATGTGTATATGTTTATTTGCATGCAATTCGAAAAATGTATGTGGCATAGCTCAGTTGGATATTGGGTATGTTACAGTATGTTTCGCAGAGAGAACATAAGAGTTCTCTGGCGTAGCATGGCCTGGCATGGATGGTCGGGGACGTTACATCTCAAATGGAACAATACTTCTCCATCAATAATATTTGGGATGATGAGAACAAACTCCATGTAGGGGTTTTGTACATGTATCAAGAACGGTGGAAGTGGTGGGAGTGACATAAGAAATGTTATCCAGGAATACCCACTTGCAACATGTTCACTAAAGCATTTTGTGCCCATTTTGATAGGGAATCACATTTTTTGGGTAGGATCACCAAGCTGCGCCAAACTGGATCAGTCATAGATTTCATCATGAAATTTGAACAGTTGGCTATCAGGACTAAGGGATTATCTGATGCATTTTACCTTGAATATTTTATCAATGGCATAAAGGAATCCATCTAGGATCAAGTGAACATGCATCATCATACTACCTAGTTGCAGGCATGTCAATTAGCAATGAAATTTGATTCCATCCTTTATGCCCCACCCATGAGGGCTCTAGTTATCAACCATCCTTGCCTCGGGCCTCACCTAGCTCCGACACAAACCTTGAAGATCCAAAAGGTGTCTCTAGTAGAAATGGTTGAATGTCGCAAGCAATGACTTTTCTACTATTTTGATGAAAATAATTCCTCATGGAATGAATGTAGAGAACAAAGCTTTTCCAAATTGATGCATCATCTTCCTCTCCCTATGAATACATCCCATCAAAGGAGGCTCCTGACCTAGAAGAGGCTCAACCAAGTGATCACATCGAAGCTCCAGTTGTAACCCCTATGGAACCATAGGAACCTGTCATATCGCTTCATGCACTCTCTGGTATTTTGGCCCCACACACATTGAATCTCAAGGGTTACATCAAACATAGAAAGGTGGTGGACTTGATTGATAGTGGTATAACCCATAATTTTATTCATCACACGTTTGCTAATGAGATCGATTGCTTTTTCCACCCTAATTCTAATTTTCAAATCCTCATCGCTAATGGTGGTACTATGAAGTGTGGGGGGCACTATGAGAATGTTAAACCCCAAATGAGTGATTATCATCTGAAAAACCACATGTTCTTTATTTCCATGGGTGGTTGTGATATTGTCTTAGGAGTGGAATGTATTCACATTCTGAGGCCAATCACAATGGATTATCAAGAATTATATATGAGCTTCACCCAAGACACTCACCCCTATAACATACGAGGTCTTCAAGCGAGCTCTCTAGAAATCATCATCTCTCACAGTATGGAAAATTTGTTTAATAAAAGCTACCATGGTGTGATTTCTCAATTTAATTTCATCCAAGCCACTTAAAATGCATCTCAGGTAGTTCCTCCTAGCCTGAAACTCATCTTGGACAAGTATCCAAAGGTCTTTGAGGTTCCCACATCCCTACTGCCTTCCAGTGGCGAGCATGATCATATCATCCCTCTCCTTTAAGGAAGTCAACCCCCAAATGTAAGTCCATAAAAATATCCATTTTCTCAAAAAAATGAAATAAAAAAGATGGTGCATGAATTACTGGAGGCGTGGGTAATTCCCCCTAGTACCAGCCCATACTCTTCACCAGTAGTGATGGTCTTAAAGAAAGAAGGTACTTGGCGCATATGCCCGAAATAAACTAACCATCAAATATAAGTTTCCCATTCCTGTCATTGATGATATATTGGATGAACTCCAAGGTGATTGTGTATTCACCAAGTTAGATCTTCACTATGGCTATCCCCAGATCTGGATGAAGGAGGCAAATATTCTGAAGACTTCTTTTAGAGCTCATAAAGGAAATTATGAATTCTTGGTCATGATGTTTGGCCTTGGAAATTCCCCATCCACCTTTCAAAGTCTCATGATTACACTATTGAAACCTCACCTTTAGAATTTTTTCTTGGTTTAATTTGATGACATCCTCATTTATAGCCACACTTTGGATAGACACCTTCTTCATGTGGACAAATTCCTTCACTTGTTGCAGGAAAACCATTTTTTGTCAAAAATTCCAAATGTTCATTCGAAGCTAGTGAAGTCGAATACCTGGGACACATTGTCAGTTTTGAAGGGGTAAAAGTGGAACCCAAAAATATAAAAGCTATTCTGGAGTGGCCACGACCCATGACCTTAAAACACCTAAGGTATTTTCTTGGTCTCACAGGATATTACAGGAAATGTGTCCACCATTATGGAAAAATTGTTAAGCCCTTGACAAACCTCCTTAATAAGAATGCATTTCATTGGACACATGTTGTTGAGTAAGCCTTCATAGATTTAAAGAGGGCCATTTGTACTACTCCTATCCTAGCAGTTCCTAACTTCAACAAAACCTATGTGGTGGAATTGGATGCTTCTGGCACTGGTATAGGCACAATTATCACACAAGATGGTCGACCTTTGGCCTTTACTATCCAAGCATTGAGTGGCCACAATTTGGTTAGATCTACGTATGAAAAATAAATGATGGTCATTCTCCATGAGGTGCACACATGGTGGCCATATCTCTTGGGATGTCATTTTCAAATCAAAACAGATCACCATAGTATGAAATTTTTTTGGAGCAACGATTATCCTCCCTAGAAAAAAATAAGTAGTTGACCAAAATGTTGGGTTATGATTATGAAATCATATACAAAAATGGAAAATATAATATAGTAGCCAATGCATTGTCAAGACAACATGAGGAGGATGGCTCCCTCTTTGCCTTATCCTTACCATTCCCTGATTGGATTGAAGAAGTATGCCAAGAGTGGCTAACACACCCAACTATCTCCAAGATAATTCAACGCCTTCAGGAGGACCCTAATCCTCCTATGGGCTACACTTGGTTGCACAATATTCTCATATATAAATATTTCCTAGTTCTATTACCCTCTTCAGCACTAAAGTCTAGGCTCCTAAACGAGTTGCACTCCTCAGCTATTGCGGGTCACTATGGGTTACAAAATACATATGCTCATTCCCATTGTTCTTTTTTCTGGGCAGGAATGAACAAGGATACCCTTCACTTTGTCACAGAATTTGAGGTGTGCCAATGTAATAAAGGTGAAACTATCAAGTCTTCAGGCACCCTACAACCCCTACCCATTCCAACTTCTATGTGGATAGAAATATCCATGGATTTTATAGTGGTCCTTACTAAATATGGGAACAAGTCCATCATAATGGAGGTGGTTGATTGCCTCTCCAAGTATGCTCAGTTTTGTACATTACCCCACCCTTTCACACCGACACTAGTAGCACGAGTTTTCCTTGATCATATTTTCAATTTACATGGCATTCCCATCTCTATTGTCTCTGATCGGGACCCAAATTTCACTAGCACATTTTAGCAAGCGATATTTAAATTGCAGGACACCCAATTGAACATGAGAAAAACCTATCACCCCCAATATGATGGCCAAATAGAAGTGGTCAAAAAAAAAATTGAAACCTACTTGTGGTGTTTTTCTTTGGAAAAACAAGATGAGTGGGTGAAATGGATCCCCTTGGAAGAATGGTGGTAGAATACTTCCTATCATACGACCACTAAAATAACCCCATCTGAAGAAGTGTATGGCCAATAACCAGCTACAATCACTACCTATATTTCAGGCACATCAAAGGTCCAATATATTGATACAATGTTGTAAGGTCACACAACCACCCTAGAATCTTTGAAGGATAACCTTCACATGGCCCAAAATCACATGAATCAATAGGAGGAACAACATTGTTCAAAAACGGTTTTTCAAGAAGGTGATCAGGTGTTTCTTTGGATCCAAAATTACAAGCAAAAAAATCTCAAATATAGGGACATCACAAGTTGGAACCTAAGTTTTATGGGTCCTACTAGATCATCAAGTGTATTGGTTCAGTGGCCTACAAATTTTCCCTTCCTTCTACTTCCAAAATACATCTGGTGTTTCATGTCTCATGTCTAAAGAAAGTGGTGGGACAACATTGCAAGGTCCAAACCATCCTTCCAGAACTAGATGAAGAACGATCCCTTTGGCTCCAACTAGAAGAAATCCTCAATCACTGTGAACGTCAGCTTCATGGAAGAACTATCATGGAAGTGTTGATCAAGTGGAGGGACACATCACCAGAGGATGAAACCTGGAAACCAACAACCATACTCCAGCAATTTCTGCACCTATATCCTTGAGTACAAGGCTTCCTTTGAAAGGGGGGTGCATGTTAGGATATGATCCTAACCCCTCTCCATGGGTCATTACTTAGTAGGATATGTTTTCTATGTAATAAAGGCCAACATTAGTTAATAAGGCCTAATAAATAAATGAGAATAAGTCAATGTAAGAAGACCTAATAGAAGCTTCTGCTTCTAGAAAGATCTTCCTCCGAAAGTTTCCTTAGAAGGTAGAATTAGTATAAATACAAGTAGGAGGCATTGGATATTTTTGTCTTGGATATTATTGTAATAGAGCTTTGCTCTTTTGGAGGTTTCCCCTCGAAGAGGCAAGTGAATATTTATATCATTAATAAAGGTGCTCTTTCTAGTGTTATTCTAGTATTATTCTGATATTGTTCTGGATATATCATTGTTGTTCTTTCATTTCTTGCTAAATATTTATGTTCTAGATACTATATTATATATGAAATATTGCAATTGCGTAGTTAGAAAAAAAATTTAGAGGTCATGCATTAGTCTGGTATATGAAATTGTAAAGCACCACACCTACAGGACAAGAAAGGACTTTAGCATAAATTAGACAAGCATTGTTGAAATACTTCAAGAAGCCAAAATCTAAGTCGCAATACATCACAAAATTGAAATAAATCAAACAATTGCAAGATGAATCAGTTTGGGACTATGATCAAAGTTTTAAGTATTTGATGGGTAGACTGGCATTCTAGATACCTAATAAGCAACACCAAGAATGGTTTATTGCAAGACTAATACCACACATTCGCAGGTCATTGATTCAACAAAAGGTTGCATTGCATCCTGAAGATTTGTAGATTCCAATGAAATTGGAATTATCTTCTGTAGGAAATAGTGGAGGGATGGTTTAATTCCATACACAGTTAGCTACCTTGACAATTCAATTGGTAGAACTTACAAAAGGGAAGGAGAAGCGGGACCAAGTCTGGTGTACCAAATGTAGGGATGAGGGCCACCATAAGGACGAATGCCCATCATTTTCATAGTATTTGGTGACTGGAGCACTGAATCCATTACTAGGAGGGGGATATTGTGAAATATGTAAGAAATGGGTACATCATCTGACTGAGTGTCCATTACTGCATAAATATCAGAGTACGCCAAGGAACTTATTATGTAACTTTTGCAAGTCGGTCAGGCATGAAGAGAAGGATTGTCACACATTCAATTTGATGAAAGTGTGAACTTCATATATGTATAGGATTTAGGAGGAGAATGTTGTGATATAAGGAGGTAGTCCATAATATAATAATAAGAGATAATTTAATCTAGGAAACAAAAAAGGAAATTTGGGCAGAGGTCTAGGTAGAGGAAATTTCGGCAAAGAAGGAAGAATACCAATAATATGTTGTAATTTCAATCAACCAGGACATTTAGCACCTGACTTCCTAAATCCTTGTACAACCTACACATATTGTAGAGAATTGGATCATGTGATAGAATATTGTCCTCAACTACTTGAGAAATGGAATGCAAGAGGGAATCAGAATGTACAAAAAATATCAGTTGAGAAATGCAATGAAGGACCTAGGATAGCATTTTTTATGTGTGGAAGAGCTAGAATAGGGGTTGATGTGATGAATGGAGAAAATCAGGTTGAGCAATGGGTGAGGAAATCAACAGGACCTATGCCAGCATTTGACCCTCAGCAAGAAAAGGAGATGTATCAGAGGGAAATAAAAGAGATACTAGAACTGGATTGGGTAGCATCAACATCATATATTCCTCTTGTCTGTGATCATACTATACGAGACAAGTCGAATGGGAAGGTAAGTAATCTAAGAGAGTTTATGAGAATTTGCATAGATTTTATGAAATATGAAATTGTGTTGAATTCCTTATGTGAAATGATTGATCGTTGCACACAAGAAAGGGAAATACCTATCGCATAGAGGGTGGTGAATCAGGTACTATGAAAAAAGAGCACCAATGGAGAATTCAGATTAAGTGCATAGATTGGGTAATATGATGTGGATAACATTATTTTAGACTTGGGATATGATGTAAATGTGTTACCAAAGAAAACCTTGTAAATTATGGGGAAACCCAAGTTGATTTCATCTCATGTTTAGTTAAGGTTGGAAAACTAGCACAAGATAGTACCAATTGGTTGATTGACAGGAGTACCTGTGAATATAAATGGGGTGTGCAGTGTAGCATATTTTGAAGTAATTGATATTGTGGATGATATTTATCCATATCCATCACTAATGGGACTTGAATGGGCCTTTGATAATCATGTGTTCATTATTCTGAAGAGGAGGGAGATGATATTTGAGGTAGGATCCCTAAAGGTTACTGCACCATTGGATCCAATGCAAGGGAAGAGTTCAAGAAGAATTAGCTCGTGTGTGTCTGATTCAGAGGAATTTCTATAACATTGGTAGCAGAGAATGCATGAAGTATCAAATAGATGATGTGAACGCATAACTCGATCACTGTGGTGGATTGGAATGGAGTTATGTTATCCACCCAGGTATGATAGATTGAATGATATAAGCTCATTTGTAAAGGAGTTTGAGTTGCATGTACCCGAACATCAAAGGTTGTTGGCACTAGATGTTGTTTTCAAAGCTACTCCAACTATATGGTGGGTTGCATACAAAGAGGGAATGGAAGACTAGTCACAGTATAGGAGACTAATGTTAGTAATTTTTGGTACCAAGGTGGAGTATATTACTCAAAATTATATAGGGGTAAGTGACCCAGTAGGTCATGTTGAGTATTAAGAACCATATGGAGTTAAGTACCAAAGAATGAATGCACACACAAGTTTATACATACATTGAATATGATCCCTAAGAATTGGTACTCAGAGATGGAAATGCACAAAGAAACAACAAATTGGGACAATTTGATTCATACCTTCAAGGTAACATTTAATTTCGAACATGAATCTCCATTAGTAGACGCATCCCTACAGGTCATTCAAACCAAGATATTCTCATAAGAAAGGCCAATGGAGGTGGTACATGTGTGCAATGTGCATAGAGATTTTATGCCTATCCAAGAATTACTGGAATGTTACAATATTGCTAAGGAAGAGAAAGATGAGCAAGATCCAAGGAATGTACAAGTACCTAAAACCGAGGGGTTATACACAGTAGAAGTACCTAAGCTTGAATTTTTTGTGTACGCATATCCAATAAAGATGTGGAAGTTAAACATTGGGACAACTAATAATCCAAAGTTTACGCAGATAGGAGATTATTGGAATGATAAAATGGTGGATAAGATTGCATATTTACTATGCGAGTATCGGGATCTATTACCGACTACATTTTCAGAGATGAAGGGGATAGTTGGTGATTTAGGAGAAATTAAGATCCCTTTGAAACCCAGTGATAAGCCAATCAGATAGAGACCCTATAGGTTAAATCCAAAGTATAAAGAGAAGGTGAAGGAAGAGATAGACAAGATGTTAGAAGCAAGGATTATCTAACCAATGGCAGAATCTGAATGGATAATTCCAATGGTGGTACAAGATAAGAAAACAAGAGGAATTGAGATTTGTGTAGACTCAAGGAAGCTAAATTATGCATGTTTTCATGATCCATTTCCCACATCGTTCACAGATGAGGTACTAGAGAATGTATGAGGGAAGGAGGCTTATTCTTTCACAGATGGATTTTTAGGGTACCACCAGATAAATATTATGTAGGAAGAGAGGTATAAGACTACTTTTGAAACAGAGTGGGGAAGTTATCAGTAAACAATGATGTCCTTTGGACTAAAGAATGCACCTATAGTTTTTTAAAGAGTTGTTGTTGCGGATTTTAAGGAATTTATTCAAAAGTTCCTTTAAGTGTACTTAGATTATTGGATTGTGTTTAGTTTATTGAAATATCACATAGAAGTACTTAGGTTAATGTTGCATAGGTGTAGACAATGTTAGATTTTGTTGAATTTAAAGAAATGTATTTTATGTGCACCTTTTGGAATTTTGTTAGGCCATGTGGTATGTAAGAAGGTATTATTAGTGGATCCTGCCAATATTGTAGTGATTCTAGATTTACATCCACCTACATCAGTCAGACAGCAGATGGAAACTCTAGATCATAAAGGATATTACAAGAAGTTCATTAAGGGTTATGTGCAAATTAAAACACCTATGGAGAAGTTGTTGAAGAAAGAAGTAAAATTCCAGAATTCTAGTGGAATGAGGACTTTCATAAGGGTTTGGACACATTAAAGAAGAAATTATTGACCTCGCTAATTTTGATGTTTCCATATTGGAACAAGGAATTCCATGTTCATGTAGATGCATCGTCCATAGCTTTGGGTGTAGTACTATATCAACCAGGGGAAGGTGACATAGATCACCCATTTTATTTTGCAAGTAGGAAGTTGTCCATAGCAGAGACGAATTACTCCACTATAGAATGAGAAGGATTGGAAATGGTGTATGCACTATAGAAGTTTAGACACTATTTGTTGGGATCTCACTTTAAGATCTATACTTACTATTCTACACTAAGATACTTAGTGAACAAGCCAGTGTTGATGGAGAGAATATGCATATGGTTTTTGTTGTTATAGGAACATGATTTTGAGGTTGTTGTGAAACCAAGGAAGTTGAATGCAGGGCCAAATCACTTGTCACACATACTCTCAAGAGAAGATGCAGGGAATCTAGATGAAATTTTTTTAGACGCACAGTTATTTTCAATTACAATGGCGGATGACTACCTCATAGACATTGTGCATTTTTTAAGTACATGGATGGCCTCGCTAGACATAACAGTGGAACAAAAGAAATAGTTAGTAGTTAAAGCAGCAGACTATTAGTTAATTGCAAGAAACCTATACATGTTAGGATTAGATGGCACATTGAGATGATGTGTGGAATATCATGAAATTCCAATGATACTCTCATAAGAACATGAAGGAATCATAGGAGGACATTACACATGTAAAGAAATTGCGTAGAATATTTTTCGTGTAGGGATCTGGTGGCCCACACTTCATAAGAATGCTAAGGAATATTGTTAGGCATGCGATGTTTTTCAAAGAGTAGGAAAGCCATCCATAAGGGATGATATTCCTTTACATCCACATGTTAGGTTGCAATAATTTGATAACTGGGTGATATAATTTGTTGGACCAACCCATCAGCAAAAAGATCAGGAGCTAGATACATAATAATTGCGGCGAAGTATTTGACCAAATGGGAGGAAGCATCACTAGTCATAGATTTCACTACGGAGAATGCTATGAGGTTTCTATTTGAGAGTGTAGTTACAATATTTGGATGCCTGTGCATTTTACTCAGTGATCAGGGAACACACTTCCTGGAAAAAAAAATTGCACCATTGACTAAGGAATTTCAAATTCATCATCACAGGAGCACAACATATCACCCTCATTCCAATGGAACAATCAAATATTTTAAAAAAATCCAGGGAAATGCACTGACAAAGTTCTTCAATGTAGGGAGAGATAATTGGGACTTAAGGGTTCCTGCAGTATTATGGGCATATAGGACTACAAGTAAAAATTTGACAGGTTTTGCACGTATGGTCTGAACTGGTTTCTACCTTAGTTCTCCAACAAAACCCTTATCACCATCGACCCTTCTGGTAAACTATAACTCTACACCATGCATACAGTGCACAATGCAATCTCACCCAAGATGGTTTATTGGTGACTGCAGGACATAGGTGTCTGCAGTCATGGAATGGATTGGGGTTGTTCTTTCTTACTTATTATTTCTACTTAACCATGCATTCTATTACAATATTCATCAAATCCATTCATTCATTCATTCATAACATTTATTCTGCATATCTATTCTAGTGTGCGTTGTAAGTAAAAGCATTCATTCATTTATCTAACCATTCAATCATAATTGTAGAAATAGTAAAACATTCAAAAACATTGCACACGGAGTTTTACCATGGTTCACCCCCCATAGGGATACTTCCATAAAGATATTATTTTATTTATTCTGCTTCATCAAAAGGCGCTACATGGATTACATCATAATATACTCGAGAGTAGTGAGATGAACCATAGTTTCACCAAGCTCCACAGCTTGTGACCTGACCCTCAATTACATCAAATCCATCTGAGCTGTGTGTCTCTCACCAAAATACAGACTCAAAACTGAACAAGGACTCCAAAAGATACTGAAGATCTGATAATTCTCTCGCTCCAGATCTAGATGCCTCAACCTAATTTCTATCTCCTCTATTTATACTACAAAATTGGGTTAAAAACCTTTACATTACATTCCCAAACCCTAACCCTAACATGGATAGGTTTAACCATGTCTGCGTTGGATTACCGCATATCCTATCATGCATTCTTCTTTTCCTCAAAATATGGTGTGCTCTCCTTCTTGGTCCAATATTCCTTGTTTGTTGTGCTATTCTTGACCTTTTCTCGAAAATTGAATCTTATCTCAGCATATCCATGCACCAACAGGCCCCCAACACTAACATGTGGCTCATCCCAAGCCACTTAGTTCACCTTCTGCAGTGTTACCTCTAGCGCATGAAACTTCTCTACCAACTCCATCACTTTCACCTTTGTCTGCACATTATTTTCCGTAAGGGTCTCCATGACTTGTTTTTTAATGTGATCCTTTAGCTTTTATGTGCTCTATATGTGCACATGTTCTATTCTGAATTTTTCCACTTCGAGTGTTGTTATCATTTGTTCTGCATGTTCTTGTAGTGGCTCGAGTTGAGCCTATCGTGCTTGTTTTTCTTCCTATGTGATCTTTACCTCTTCCTGGAGTTTTTTCAAATAATGTGTGGCCTTCAGTCTCAGGGATATGGCCATGGAATTATGCCTCTATTTTAAGTCCTAAATTGCAATGTTCAGTTTCTCTTCTCTAGTTGTTGGATCTTCTCATCTTCTGCTAGGCTTGTCCAGAACTGTGCAGTATTTTCGTATAGTTTTGTTATCTCCTTAAATTTCAGTGAAAAATGATTTTTTTGTTCTATGGATTGATCCTCCCTTCCGGATCTAACCTCTGATGGTGTGGTTGGTGTTATATTTTTCACCAATTCCCTTATATATTGCTTGTATTCTTCCATCTCTTGAGTGATATTTTGTAGCTTCTCATCCGCACCGATTTCCCCTGTTAATGCACTCTCTGGAATTTTCTATAAGACTTCTTCAAGCCTTTGGTCCAATATCTCTGTGCACTATTTTTCTTCCACTTTTTCCAGTCTTACCTCTGTAAGGACTGTCTCTAATATTTCCTTGGCATCCTTAGTTTCCTCCAGGTTCGTTGCATCTGTCCTTTCCCTAGAATTTACTTTGTGCGCCACACTTATCTGTAGTTTGTATAGGGCCTTTGTTAGTATCCTTACCAATACCAAATCCAGTTGCTTGACATCCTTAAGTTTTATTTGCGCCACATATTCATCTACTCACAACATATCCTTAGTAATATTGAAAGTTTTGTTGGTCCTTGTTGTAATTTGTATTGTTATTCCCTCACTCTGTGTTGTTTTTTGTTGTGTTGTTTCTTCATTATGTGCCTTGGTCATGCATATTTTATCTAATATGTTTTTTAAATATATCATCTCATGCATTATTCTTTCCCTTTGTTCCTCTTCCTCCTCGTATTCTTCTACAATGTGGTCTTGTACCCTTTCCACGACTAGTTCGACATCATCTTTGGTTATTGTGTATTCTGGGGATTCCTTGTGTGCTTTCATATTCTTGCATGACCCACCTATCTATAAAATTAGTCTCTTTTGGGGCCTTTACTATGTTGGTTGTGTTGTACCTAGGTTATCTATCATGACCCCTCCTACTTGTCCCTTCTATGTAGGGATGTTTTCCTTCTTCTGTGTCGAGCCATTAATGGGAGATACGCAGTCTTTTTGTTGTGTGACCAGCTTGCGGATAGGATTATTCTTTGTTGTTGTGATCCCTCCTGTTTAATTTTTATAATGTCATGTGCTCCTTGTCTGGAGAGATGGGGTACTTTTTGGTTTCGATGAACCTGCTTCCACCGGTTGTTTATCCTTGGATGGTTTCTTATCCTTTGCTTGCTCGACTGGAATCATCCAGTCATATTTCTAGTCTTTCATCACCCACTCAGCTTCTTTTGTTGTGGTGCAATACCTCATCTGTAGCCACTCCTTTTTTGGATCCCTTTTCACCTGAATCCACATGTTATGTCATGAGGATTTAAATTTGGCTATTAGTTTATATTGTTCCACCACCTCTAGTGGGATCCTCCAAGTATCTACTACCTTCTCCTGGATTTCTTCGAGATATGTCTTGAAAATATTGGTATTTTCTTTCCTGTCTTTTGCAAAGGTGTTGTACCATAATGAATCATACTGCACTATGTGACACCTTCTATTTCTTTGTAGAAACATAGTATACATGGGGTGCTTCTACCCAACCAGTGTGATCAAAATGATGAGCCAGGAGTAATGGAACTGTGTTCCTACATCTCGTGCACCTTTTCACTCGTACAACAATGAATTAAACAAGTACGAGCTCCAAATTAGTACATTTCATTTCTGGCATTCCACGGTTGTTTTTATGACACCTACCGATGCTTCCTCCTTGCAACACTTTCTGAGTAGCTTGCAGACCATTAGTTTTGTGGTTACTCTTTGTGCAGGTTCGTTGATATGATTTATGATGATCCCCCTCGATCCTCTCTATGTACCATATTTGTTTTTAATCTCCTCTTCTAGGGCCTTCTCCTTGGTTTTATCGTCTAGGTATTGCACAGGTTGTTCTCCATTGGTTGGCAGTCCTATTATTTTAGCTATTAAATCAACATCAATGGATACCTATGTATCCAACCACAAAATACCATCATGTATGAATGTTAGCAACTAATTGATGTAGTTGTTCACTTCCTTTCCCCTTCCAAAGTGGGGAATCTCCAACAGGTTCATGAAACCTATGTTGTATAACCCATGTATCCATTACTTTGGTTCCATTATAGGAACTCCCTGCACGCTAACGTCCATGTTTTCTAAATAAACCTGCTCTGTGAACTCCAAGAATTTATCTGTATCCCTGACATCATGATCTAAGTATCTCAATATATCTACGCACCCAAGTAAATATATGACAATGGTTACCCCTATTGGTACACGCGGTAAAACAATAGTTATTTTTGGCTACTTGCGCGGGGATCTCTAGGCCTATTTTTTACCTTTCCCCTTTATCAACGCACTGGAAGGCCCTGCTTCCTGATATGTATGCTCTTCCTCTTCTTCTTCTCTTCTAGACTCTTGTTTCATTTTAATATCCTCTATTATAACCCAAAAATTCTCTACCTATGGATACATGGCATTGGAATTTCTACTTACACAATTTGCCAAATTACTATTGAGACTCTCTCTTAAAAAACCATTTTTTGGAGCATGTATGCGCCTTGATACACTACTTCCCTCATACACATGCTATATGAACACTAGAAAACCCATTTACATATGCGAGATGCATGCTAGAAAACACATATTTACCTCCAAAAGTTGCAAAAAATAAAAAGTTGTAAGGAATTTGGTAGATTTCACGGGCTATATTCAGTTTCCCAACCATTTTAACCCTTGTAGCTCGTCCTCAAACCAATTAACTATTTTTATCATATAAAAGGAGGTCTTGGGGTCTCATTCCAACATCAAGCTTTAGAACAGAGAAAATCTACCAACATCCCTTTCCCTTCCAGCCCTAGCTTTGCATCCCTTTCTAAGATTTGGCCTCAGCATTCCCCCTCCATTCCTCTCCCTATGCAATCCCTTCCCTAGTTCTCAAGGAGATCAGTTGATTTTGAAGAGGTATCATAGGAATGATGTAATTGGAGTAGGAGTAAGAGGACATCGGATCAGGTTCGCAGAGTGTCTACCGACAAGAAGGTTGTAACTTTTGTAATCTTCACATCTAAATAAAAGAATTTTGTTTATGTCCCAAATATTGTGTTTTTGTACTTAATTGATTAATGCATTTACATTTATATATGAACCCTAACATTGATAATAAGAGATAGGATATCTTGTAGCTTTGTTGTTTAAATTGTTTGTAGGTAATCTTTGGGAGGATACCAGCAACCCAAGAAAATACAAAGGAGAAGGATATCTACACCAACTGAAAGGACCTAAGGTATATCCTCTTTTCCTTCTCCTGTCTTTTGAGTTCATATTGTTTGGGGTAGTTTAGAAGTAGAAATGTCTTTTAAGGGATATCATTGCTCTACCTATACTCTGACCCAGTATAGTAATAGGGGGATTTTCCCTGCTAGCATAATTGACGGCTTCACTGGGGAAGTATCTCTAGGGTCTTAATGGGAGATCTTGGTTAGATTTGATTTTCAATTTCTTTCTGAGTTTTCTGAATCAGGTTGGGTCTCTGGTCACCTTCCAGGTACCTACCAGTTTCCCTTTCACAAGTTGTCAATCCAAACTTTTTCTTTTTTTGAAAATTTACAAAGGTGTACGTGCCATGTTCTCTATACAACACACGTACATACGTGGTATGCATTATATACAACCTACATACATACGCAGGATATCCGTGCACAAGAAGCATTTATGTGGTTTTGGAGAATTTTGTCAGAATATTTTCCTTTTCCTACAGGAAACTTGTAGTTCCCAGGTCTTCCTGAGTTCCACAAGCCTCTGTTGTTTGGGGTTTAGACAGTTTGCAGGCTTAGATTGTTTATGAAATAACAAAAAAAAATCCTATTGTCTCTCTGTGTTTCCAAGAAATCATGTATTCATGAGTTTCTTTTAACATCTTTTGTTAGTTCTTCTTTGATTGGAAGAAAACATAAAAAAAAATATAGTTGTTTAGGTCTCTTTCTTTCTTTGCATTGCTTTGCATTGTTATTTGAAAAAGAAAAAGAAATTATCATAATGTTGTGTTTTATTCTCATCTTGAAATAATTTCAAAAGAAAAATAAGAAATAAAATCCTTTCATTTTCTCTTTTGTTTCACTCAAAAGTTGCTTTGTGCATTTTTCATGGAAAGGAGAAAATATTGCATTTTTTAAATTTGAAGGATTGTTCCTAATTTTTCTTCCTTGAAACTCTTTTAATTTCAAGGATTAGAGTAAAGTTTTATTTTCCAATGTTCTTATAAGTTTCATTTTTGCAAGAGTCTCAAACAACATCAATTGCAGTTATGTTCCTTGAGTAAGAAAATCCCTTAAAACCAATGCGCTAATCTAAAATATATTAGTAAAAAAAATTCTAGGGTTGACCAATAGCTTAGGCTAGGGCCTTGGATTAGGTGTGGAGAAGTAAACTCTCCAAGGCCAACCAAAACGTAACTAAGGTGTCTATGTCAGGGTGTGGAAAATCCACTTTGTAATTACTCAATCTAGGAAGCTCCTCTCACACAGGAGTCAAGCACGATTCTGTGTGGAGGATGGTGACGTAGATATCCACTCCTGATCCCAACAAAGCAATTGGGAGAGTGTGTATTGGGGGTGAATCATTTAGCATTACTAGCCTAACTTATGTCAGACCTATGAGACACTTGGATCCATCCAAGGTAATCTAAGAGTGATTCTAGACCTGTCACGTTTCGCCTCAGGAGGATATTTGGGCTTAGTTACCCTGCCCATACATTTTCCGGGTTGTCGACTGTACCCCCCTGGTTGTTGATTTCAGGTTGGTGGCCTAGTTGCCATTATATAGGTTGACACACAAGTGACTGCGAGGGGTGTATCGTGATACCTGAGGTAGAATCTTTATTTTTTGGGTGATACCTGAAGGGGTCGTCGGTCAGAGGTCTAGGTAACTACTTCTCCTAGCCATATATTTTCCTTTGTGAATTCTTTGTACGATTAGGACTTCATCTCCCTAGGTTAGAAGCATTTAGAAGGGTAGTTTGTTTGGTTTGTATCTTTTTAGGTTTTTCTTCTTAGTGGTGTTCTTTTTTCTCCTTAGTTTTCCATAATGATTTAGTCAATCATATCTTTGGGTCTCTGACCTAAGGTGGTAGACCGCCCACTCCTGTGGTCGTGAGGACTTTTTGGTCTTCTACTTAGAAACGTGGAGACCACCCACCACTGGTTCGCCAAAGTTTGTGTGTGAGACTTGTACGGACTTGAATGATCTCGCAAGGGAATAACCTATGCATAATATCTTCATGGATAAAGTTCATGATGATACCAATCGAGCAACCCCTTCGCAAGGGGATTCTTGTGATTTTCCTCTCTTCAAAAATGTTGGCGTCCCTTTGATGGCCACTTTGTACATTCCTAGGTTGAATGTGGGACTACCGGTTTGGTTGGGTACCATTCCAAATGTCTCAAATTCTCTTGATGCTTCTCATTTAAGAACCTTATGTCATGAGAATCATGTTGATATCCATTCATCAACAAAGTCTTCTCCTCCTCCTTCTACCTTCTTTGGTGAAAGTACATCTACTAGTTACTGGAACTCTAAACAAAATAGAAAGAAGAAGAATAAGAAAAATAAATCACCAACCTCTATGAGTCATGTTGGAAATAAGTCATCAACCTATGCAAGTCATGTTGACGACTAGCACCCAACCTATGCAAGTCATGCTGGGGGAAAACAACCAGCCTCTGCTAGTCATGTTGGGGGCATGCACCCATCCTCTGTAAGTCATGTTGGGGGAAAAATTCTAGTCATTGCTAGTCATATTGGCAATAGTTTTGTATCCTTTGCGAGTCATGTTATCGACCAATCAATAACCTTTGCAAGTCATGTTGGAGATGTGCAAACAATCACTACAAGTCGTGTTGGGGGCACGAGTCTCGTCAATGAAAGTCATACGAGTGATATGTCAACAACCGTTGCTAGTCATGTTGGGGACAAACAACCATTCACTACTAGTCATGTTGGGGGAATTGATTAGGTTCATAAACCTAGATGGATAGGATGTAAGCCTAAGTTCTCTTGTAATCTTTGCAAGGGAGATCACCCTACCCATTTATTCCCTAGCCTTCCAAATGCATGAAGATTGTGGTCCCTGTCTGTAAGCTCTTCTGATTCTAAGTTTTCTGAGGTTTCCTCACAGTCTATTCAGCCAGTGGTTGAGAAAGTGGTCATGTCGATGCAATCTTCGGTTGATTCCAATCCTCTTAGGGGGGCTAATGCACCTTTAGACCATGTTGTCTCGCAGCCTATTCATCATTTGGTTGATGAAGTGGTCATGTCGATGTAATCTTCAACCGATCCCACTCTTCTTTTGGGGGGTGATGCACCTTCAGACCATGTTGTCTCGCAGTCTATTTGGCCAGTGGTTGAGGAAGTGGTCGTTCCGATGCAATATTTGGTCGACCCTACTCTTATTTTGGGGGGTGATGTGGCTTCAGACAATGTTTTCTCGTAGCCTATTCATCCAATGTTTGAAGAAGTGGTCATCTCGATGCAATATTTGATCGACCCCATTCTTCTTTTGGGGGGTGATGCACCTTCAGACCATGTTGTATCGTAGCATATTCAACTAGTGGTTGAGGAAGTATTCATGTTGATGCAAGCTTCAGTCAATCCCACTCTTCTCTTGGATAGTTGGATAGTGTCGAGTATATCAAAGTGGTCACGCTGATGAAATATTCGGTTGATCCCACTCTTCTATTAGAGAGTGTCGAGTCTACCAAAGTGGTCATGTCTATGTAATCTTCGATTGATTCCACTGTTCTCTTGGAGAGTGTTGAGTCTATCAAAGTGGTCATGCCGATGCAATATTCAGTTGATCCCACTCTTCTCTTGGGGAGTGATGTGTCTACCGACTATGTTTTTAGAATTTCCAGTTCAGTACTTTTAGAACAAGGGGGAATTCTGCTCACTTCAAGCACACCCCCTCCAATTCCTAGGATGATTTCCTTTTATTGGAATGACCCTATTGAGCCTCATATTCCTTCTTTTTCATCGTTTCAAATAAGGGTTCAAGTGAACTCAAAAAAAAATTACTGATGTATTGTAGATGAAGGAGCCTCCACAAGTATTTTATCCTCCTCGGCTTGGCAAGCATTGAGTTCTCCCAAGCTTGTGACTGCTTCACATGAGCTGTTGGATTTTGACAGACGTCCTAGTGAGTATTTGGGTATTCTTCCTTAGCTTCATATCTCTTTTGGTGGAAATAATTTCCTTGTCGATGTTATAGTGGTGCAAGGCCTATTAGATTTCAATATTCTTCTCAAGTGTGATTATGTATATGTTATGAATGGTGTGGTGTCTACGCTCTTCCAGGTGATGCATTTCCCTCACAATGGAATTATTGTCGCTATCAACCAGCTAGAATTTGATAATCACCATCTTAACTCGGTGTTAGGTCAAGCTTCCCCTTTATATGTTCCTAGTGTTTGTGTAGACTCTACCTTGCCATAGATTAATTGTGTGGCATCTTATCCTCGGTGTTCAATTTCTCATGAGCAAGAACTTGTTCACTCATGTTTTCCTTCTCAATACTTGGTCTCAGCAATTGATCCATTGGTTTATCCAATGGAGGCATGGGAGCCCTTGCTTCCCCCTCTTGGTCCAAGTGCTCTCAAGTTTCCTTGTGAGTATGATCTCGTTGTTTATAGATCCTCGATCCCTTGTGCTTGTGATTCTTCACTAATAGACTATGTCGGTCCTGGCCAAAATCTCCATCATTATATGAAATATGGTCAATTTACTTCACCCTTTGGTAATTTTGACCCTCCTTGTTCATGTGATTTATTGGATATTGAATTTCCTTCAGATGAGGATATCCTTGAAGCCATGACTACGGTTTCTATACCGTGGGAATACTTACACTGTGGTTTGTGTTTTCTTCCCTTTTGGGAGACTTTTTGTTGACTATCGAAGAGACTCTTGGTCAGAGCCTAGCAGCGAGCTCTACCTAAACCAGTACTATGCATGAGCCACAAGGTTGTGCATTACCCTGTACATATTGTACAGTCTAGTTTTGTTGTTTTCAAGTTTTGTATTCAATAACACCTCTTATTTTCCAAAGTCTCTATCTATATTGGATCTATTAACTTCTGGATGAGTGTTATTGTCCTTATATGCAGGATCTTGGATACATTTTTCTTTGACGTTTTTTCATCGTATCGATCTGTTTTGACAGTTATTGACCTCAAAACTTGCATATAGGTTAGATTTTTCCCTACTTGAATTTTTGCATTATTCGTTTCCTTGTTCATTTGACCTTAGGATCGACCCCACTAAATTGTGGCACTAACCTTTCTTTTTGATAAGTGTGTCATACCTTATTTGGTAGATCCTTTCTTCCATGGGCATCCTAGTTAGAGCCTCATTTTCCATTTGGTGCCCATGCCAAAGTTTTTCCTAGGCTTGGGAGTCCTTGTTAGTCCCACCATACAGACTATGTATTCAAGCCTCATTCTTCTTGATAGTCATCATTCTTGGCCTTACCCATGGGACTCCCTAAAGAGCATGGTTTGTTGTCTTTCAAGCTTACTTTAAATTTTAAAAGCAACATCCAACACGATTTTATTTATTCTTTTTTATCTCATCTCGATTAATTGAGAAAATAAGCCCCCCTGGAGTCTTCTTTAAGCCCTATTCAGAATCTCTAATAAATAAAATATTTTCGAGCGATCTTGTTTCCCTTCATGCTCTCCAATCTCAAATTTTAAGGCACATATGTCCGGTAGTAGTTTACCCATTTTTCAGTCCAGATGGCTAATTTTATGAATAAAGGTATTCTCTAGGATCTTTGGTTAGCTAGAAGAGTATTTTCAGGCGTAATTTTAACCTCTTTTCAGGCATGAGGGACTAATTTTTTGAAAAAGGAACATTCTCCATGGTTTTGTTTTATCTCTTTTTTGGGCCTTGGAGATTAATTAAGAAAAAGGAACCCCCTCGTAGTCCATAGTTTATCTCTTTTCAAACTCCCTAAATATGAAAATATTGTTGAGTGACCTTATTCCTTTCACACTCATTAAATTGGTCTAGAAAGAACATCTACTTGACATGAGTTTGGCCCTTTTTCCAACCAGTATATTATTTCAGAAAAAGGTACACCTTAGGAGATTTGTCTCACCGGGAGAGCTCTCCTCAGTTATATTTTATTCTTTTTCAGGCTAAGGAGAATAAACCTAGAAAAAGGCTAGGAATCCATAGTTAATATATTTTCAAAATCCCTAGATATGAAAATATCGTCAACTGACCTTGTTCCTTTCACACTCGTTAAATTGGTCCAGAAAGAAAATCTACTTGGCATGAGTTTAACCCTTTTTCCAGCCAGTAGATTATTTCGGAAAAAGGTATGCCTCAGGAGATTTGTCTTGTTAGGAGAGTTCTCATCAGTTATATTTTATACTTTTTTCGAGCTAAGGAGACTAAACCTAGAAAAAGGATGTGATTCCATAGTTAATCTCTTTTCAGACTCCTTAAAATTGAAAAGATGACCGAGTGATCTTGTTTCAATCACACTTGTTAAAATGGTATTGAAGAGATGTCTTTTCGGTATAAGTTTAACCCTTTTTTCAAACCGACTAGACCAATTGCAAAAAAGGAAATCCTTGGATTCTTCTTTTAGTGTTTTTTCAGTCTCTCTAAATGTGAAAAAACATTGATCTTACCTTCTCTGGGCTCGTAAAACTTTACATGGAAGGAGTATTGTTGTGTAATGTTTAATCATGTCGCATGTCTCATCTTTGCATATTTGGCCTAATTCCAACTCCATATTTCTGTCAACTAAACCTTTAAATCATTCCTTAAACATAAGCCTTGCAACACGTTTTTCCTCTACGATCTGACGCCTTGACCCATGGAGAAATGTTTCCCCAAGTGTCCTTATCCTGCACATGTCTCCTTACACTGAGCATCAATATGTTCCATATGCTTGGAACCAGTTCACTTTCCTGTGAAACTCATTCCTCCTTTGTAACGTAGCATTCTTTTATTATTTTTCAAGCTCCTTAAAAATTTTAAACAGACAAAAAAATCAAATATTCCAAAAAGAGGGGATGAAATATATCAATTCTTTTTTCGACAGCAATATAGTCGCCCTTGGACAAAGAACAACATTACTTTTGTTCGTCAAGCATTGGGATCTAGTATGACCTTAGGAATTTGTTCTTGCTACATAGATTTGTGTCCTCCTCTGTTTGGTTACTCTTTCAAACATATGGAGAGTTTGTGGTGCCTTCTGCATCACAGACTTATGTCAATATTACGTTGCCTAAGTCTGATCATCTTTCGTGCTTTTTTCCAAGGGAAGTTTTATCCAACATGAGTCGTCTATTCTGCAGTTTGTCTCTTGAATTCCATGAGTTGGCCATCTCGATAGTCCAGTCAAGTTCAATTTCAAAATCTATGAAGTTTGATACCTGATAATCGAGATCCTCTAGTATTTCCCCAACGGCTTGTCAAAGACCTCAGAGTAGTGAGTCTTACATTCCTATTGTACTCCTACCTAAGTTGTTGAAGATACTAAAGTTGTTTCTTGAGATATGAGGTCCTCATCTCCAGCTGCAGGCATTGATGCTTCTTGAAGATGCATATTATATTGTACTGAAATATCATCGAATGATTTTGAGATGTAGATCCACTGTGTATTTCTCATGGCTAAACTTTATATATACATTTATATTACATGGGTTTTCAGTGTACTTGATTGGAAGCCATGATTAGTTTATCCCAAGCATGGGTATTCCCAACTCAGAGAGATTATTATTACTTTGCAAATGACACTCTCTCAAAATATGGTCTTGGGCTCACTCGACTTCATGTATTCCCACTAGTAAAGATATTGTAATGTATTTCAGACATCATTTTCTCTTCTGAACTCACACATTAGGGGGCATCTTTTATAACCCAAAAATTCTCTACCTATGCATACATGACATTTCTCTTTCTACTTACACAATTTTCCAAATTACTGTTGAGACTCCCTCTTAAAAACCCATTTTTTGGAGCATGTACCTACCCTATTGCACTACTGCCTACGTACACATGTTATCTCCACACTAGAAATCTCACATAAATACGCGATATGCATGCTATATATGTAATGAACCTCAAATTTACCATAAAAAAACAATATTATTTTTCTATGACATAAGTCAATTTTCGTTTAAGTTTAGAATTTAAGAGAAGGAAAGATTCGTCCCTATCCATAAGGATATTATTACACCAGTATAATCTATTCGAACCAAAAATCTTTTGTGGTCAAATTCCTTCCATGACTCTATTCTTCCCTAAATTCTCAAACTACACCAGCATACTCAAATGTATAAAGGCGATGTCTAAACTTAGGTCGAAGGAACCCTTGATGTTCAGAGGGATAAAGCTCAGAAGAGATAGCACCTTTGAAGTACTTAAAGGGAGGTGGGAATCAGAGATCATCTCGCAGAGTCAAGATTCAGTGGTAGAACACCAAATCATTTTGGTCAGATATCCTTAGAAGAACGGATGGTGAAATTTCCTCGTGAAAGGTACCGAAATCCTATGGACCGTTGGATCTCATAGATCTGTGCAGAAGTTAAAGTTGATCATCCTTTAGTGTTCAGAAGCTCAGGAGGAATAACGTCCGTTGGGTGAGAAGCAACAGGATCCGTTGATCTTATGCCTTGAAATTCACTGATTTAGAGTTTGGGTTTTGGAGCAGCAAGGAGGTTTGTAGATGCTACATCGTGAACTCTCGGTTCGTGAAAATATCAAAAGAATCAGGTCCATTGATCTCTCGAGGGGAAACTTTCTGGAATTTCATCTTCGGGGAAAATGGAGGGGAAAAACTCATACTTCGGGGATTAGAAGGAGGAAAGGTTGGAGTTACATCGCAACCTTACAAACCCCGAAATCGCAGCGTGCTCTGAGGAGATAGCCCAGGTCACAAGGCGTGGTCACATGGGCGTAGGCTACAGGAAGAGACAAACCCATTAAGCCATTTTTGGCATTTTGGGACTCGGGAAATCGAAAGGCTTAGAACGTTGCAACCGGAGTCGGGAAGTCTCGACTCACGAAACCCCGAAATACTGGGCCCACAGTCATTTATTGAATACTATGACGACAAGTTTCTGCATGGGTCTTTCTACTTCATCTATTGAAATGGTTTGTACACAGTAATAACTGCACTGGTATCCATATACCTTTTGTACATATATATATATATATATATTTAAATCTATAAGTACTATGTCTACAAGCCTCTTCCAAATTCAATTACTTAAAGGTAAGTCTGCTAGAACTTCAATTATAGAAGTAAACCGATGCCTATAAATAGTTCGGTATCTTTCAAGCTCATCTTTACATAGACAATCCTACCTCAAAATATGATTTCAAAGTTAAAACCTACTCCTGTAGGTGGATTTGTTCTTTAATTTCATATGTAGCTAATTTTGGTCTAGCGTTTGGATTCAGGAGGAACCATTCCCGGGATTTAGTCTTTGATTATAACTCCTCACAATGCACTGATGTCATCCATGGAAATTATTTTGTCTTAGAACAATTAGAGGTATAAAATTAGATGCACGAATCATTCAAGCAAAGACCGAGCATAATTTTAGAAAAAGGGTTAAACACAAAGTGGACATTTTGGCATTTGGGACTCACTGTTACAGAATCACGGAGTTCCTTTGTTCTACTAAACCCCGAAATCCAACACCCAAAATGTAGGGCCCACAGTCCCTTCGCATTTCGAAATTCGGCATTTCACGTATCATCTTGTTTGAATGACAGGTGTTCGTAAACCCCGACGTCCCGAACCCCGAAATCCTGAAATGTTGGGCCCACAGTCCCTTCACATTTCGCAATTCGACTTTTTGTGTTTCAATTTATTGAAGGTTAGGTGTTTGTAACCTCGACATCCCGATCATTAATGTAACTTGGCACATGAAAACCCCTTTTTTTTATTTCGGTGTTTGTAATTGTCGAAAACCCAATTGACCTCTATTTTTCACAGCATTCAGTTGCCCAATTTAAAAGGGTCATTCAGATTTCGTTATATCCTAAAATCTCAAATACCAAGGTTATTGCCTTGAAGACAGGCCCTGTTTTCAACGCTAGAAAAAAAATTGGATCGACATACTCTAGGTCTATAATACTAAATCATTTTATCTCGTTTCGGCATTCCCTATAATCATTACCCAAATGGTTCAATTCTGCCATAGTGATTATTTAGATTGGAGATAAAGGTCCGAGTAAATTTATGATTCTATTTTTTGCCTCCAGAATAATATATGCATATAAATACATGAGTCTATAAGTATAAACCTACTCAATCCAAATCTATCTGATATTACGATTACAAATTAATAACCCTTGCCTATAGATGAATTTATACTATCAATTCACTTGTACATGAATAACTCTATCTCGGGTTTTTAATTCAGGAGGGGTGATCCCCAAATTTAATTGCTTGATTATACAACTTCATATAATGAACAGATATCGTCTATGGAGGCCATCTCAACTTAGTACAGTTAGATACATTACAACAAATAGAAATAACCATTCACACAGTTACATTACAGCAAATAGATATGATCATTCACACAGAGAAGGAAAATTCTACATATCTAGAACAGTTTTGCGGAAAGAAAAAGGGAACAACCATGTTCCTCCCAACCATACAACAAGGCAGCCAAATCCACTTGCCCGATTCACCCCCTAGCCTGACCATGAATCCATGAGGGAGAACTTGGAAACTCCTCCTCAGCACTATCCTCCAATTCCAATAGTTATCCTCTTGCCTCACACTTATTCAGCAGTGCTCATAATAGCAAGGAAAATCCGTCTCAACGGGCTCCTCTTGCCTCACACTCAATCCGTAGTGTTCATAACAACAAGGAGAGCTCAAAATATTTCCCAACATACTTGGCAGTGTCCCGCCTCCTCGCATATGCTATATATCAATTTTTCCCAGGTCTTTTTCCCTCCCTTGGGGGGATTTTCGCAGCTTTCTAAACCCCTAATTTTCAGGGGATGCCAATGGCCAAATCTCTGATTTGCCACTTGTAATAATCATCCCAGAGGTAGTTTCAACTTGTTCCCCACTCATGGAGTCATGGTCAACTGATTTTAACATGGTTGTTCCATTTGTCCTCCTGCAATTAATATAAATATTTTTTTTTATACAAGTGTCATAGTCAAATAGTTAGTTGATTCCTAATTAGAACTCTGCCCAACAGTCATAATAATTAATTACAAATATCAAATTCGAAATTCAGAATTTCCATAAATGGCAAAAATTTTCCAAATTCGAATTTACTAAAAACGGAATTAAATTTCTAGCAAATTTAACTTTCAAAAATATTCTTTTTTTGGGGATATCACATACTTTCCCCCTTCAGTAAAAAACTGTCCTTAGTGTTCATTCCTTTCCTGGAATAGGATTGCATGAGATTTCTGCAAATCTCCCTCCAACTCCCAAGTGGCCTCCTCAAGACTAAAGTGCTTCCATTGCACCTTTACTTGAGCGACGGCTCTATTCTGAAGTGCTATTTCTCTCTGGTCTAGAATGCGTAGGGGTTCCACTTGGAACTCGCCTTCAGGTTCCACCTGCACCAAGTTCCAATCAATCCTATGAGTAGGGTCATGAATATATTTTTTTAACAAAGAAACATGAAATACATTATGAATTCTTAGATTAGCTGGAAGTGCAAGTTGATATGCTACGGGTCCAATTCGAGCTAGTATCTCGAAGGGCCCACAAAACCTGGGTTCCATCTTGGCACAGTTCCCTAGCTTCAACGATCTTTTTCGGGATTTGACCTTCAAATAAACATGGTCTCTTACTTGAAATTCCAAGTGTCTTCTTTTCTGATTTGCATAGCTCTTCTGTCTGTCATGTGCTTCATTTAAGTTCTGTTGTGCCTTCCTTACCATGTTCTCCATTTCTTGGAGCATCTCTAGTCCAACCATGAGTCGGTCAGTCGGGTTGTCCCAGCTAATTGGAGTTGTACACTTTCTGCCATACAGTGTTTCAAAAGGGCTCAACTTCGTTGAAGTTTGGTACCCATTGTTATATGCAAATTCTACCAGGTGTAGGTAGTCTTCCCACTTGTTCGGTTTTGTTCTTACATACATGTGGAGCATATCCTCTATGATTTGGTTTTTCCTTTCAGTCTATCCATTTGTTTGGGGATGATAACTCGTACTGAAATTCAAATTACTATTTATCCTTACAAACAATTCCTTCCAAAAAGCGGATGTGAATTTTACATCTCTATCTAAAATCACCATTTTAGGAATAGCATGCAGTCTAAAAATTTCTTTCATGAATATTTCAGCAATGTTTATATCTTTAAAAGTAGACTTTACAAGAATAAAGTGTGCATACTTACTGACTTTATCGATTACAACCATGATAGAATCATTTTGTTTTTGAGTTATAGGCAAACTTGTTATAAAGTCCAGTGATATGGTCTCCCATTTCCATTATGGTACTGGTAATGGTTGTAATAGGCTAGCTGGATGCTGGTGTTCAGCCTTAACTTGTTGACAATCTTGGCACCTATCCAAGTACTCTGTTGGTTTTCCCTTCATATTAGGCCAGTAAAATAGCTTTATGAGTGTTGTTATTGTTTTCTGGTAACCTGGGTGGCCAAAATACGGTTTCTTATGCACTTTGTCTAAAACAGTTAATTTTAACTCTGCTGAATCTGGAATGTACAGTCTGTTTTTAAATCTTAATAGTCCCTTCTTGTCGATATTTATATCTGGTTTACCTGAGTTTGTGATACTATTTTGAAATTCTTCCATCATCTTAGTGTAATTTCTGTCATTAATACCTGTCGTCCTTATTCTTTGTTCCAGATAACTTGTTGCCCTGCTGATATTTATCTCAATTAACCCATGGACTCTTTTGCTTAAAGCGTCTGCTACTTTGTTTTCCTTACCCTTGATATGTCTGACCTCGAAGTCAAATTACCTCAAGAAGGCTAGCCACCTTGCTTGTCTTGCATTAAGGTCTGGTTGGTTAAACAGATATTTCACCCCGCTATTATCTATCAATAGTAGGAATTTTTTGCCCATTATATAGTGTCGCCACATTTTTAAGGCATGTATTACTGCTGCCAATTCTAATTCATGAGTGACATAATTTCACTCGTGTTCTTTTAATTTCCAGAAATCGTAACAAATCACATTCCCTTCCTGAGTTAGGACACCACTGAGTCCCTCTTTACTTGCATCAACACATACTGTGAAGTCTTTATCTGGGTCTTCTATCTTCAAAATGGGCACCGATGTCAATAATTCTTTCAGCTTGTTAAAACTGTCTTGACACTTTTGCGATCAGTTAAATTTGGTCCCTTTCTTTTGTAATGACGTGATAGGGTAGGCTATCTTGGAAAACACTTATATAAACCTGCAATAATATCCGGTGATTCCCATGAATGACCGGATATTTGCCACATCCTTAGGTACTGGCCATTCCATAATGGCTTTTATCTTTTCCGGGTCTACGAAAATACCTTCCGAGGAAATGACATGACCTAAATATTGTATTTCTTTTTTATAAATGTCGCATTTGTCAAATTTTGCGTATAGTTTGTGTTTCCTTAATGTTTTCAGAACTATTCTTAAGTGTTCATCATGTTCCTCCTTCATTTTAGAATAGACCAGAATATCGTCGATAAATACTACTATGAACTTGTCTAAGTACTGACTAAAAATGTTGTTCATCAAGCACATAAACATGGCTGGTGTGTTAGTGAGTCTGAAAGGTATGACTACAAACTCATAGTGTCTGTATCTTGTTAGAAAAGTTGTTTTGTTTATGTCCTGGTCCTTTATCCTAACTTGATGATAACCGGATCGTAAATCCAATTTTGAAAAGATCTTGGCCCCACCAACTTGATCGAACAGATCATTTATCCTTGGTAAGGGGTATTTGTTCTTAATAGTCATTTTGTTCAATTGTCTATAATTGATACATAGTCTTAGAGTACCGTCTTTCTTTTTCACAAAGAGGACTGGTGCTCCCCATGGCGAGACACTTGGTTTGATGTACTCTTTGTCCAACAATTCCTATAATTGTATTTTTAATTCTGTTAGTTCTGGTAGACTCATTCGGTAGGGTGCTTTTGAGATAGGGTCTGATCCGGGTAGTAAGTCTATGGAGAAATCTATTTCCCTTCTATGAGGTAATTCTGGTATCTCATCTACAAACATGTCTTTGAATTCACGTAGGATAGCAAAGTCTTCTAACTTGGGTTTATCTTCTTTTTTTAATAGATTTGTCACTTGGATGGCATAAAATTGACATCCCTTTCTAATACATTTCTTGAGTTGCATCGTTGAAACTTGTCTGACTGATACAGGTTTTGGTATGCCTTGGGCTGTTCTAACAGTGCCAAAATTATCTTTATAGCTAAGTATCTTTGTATAACAATCTAGTATTGCTTTGTGTTGTTCCAACCAATCCATCCTGATAATCATATCATAAGATCCTAGTGGTAGTATGTTCAGATTGGTCCTTATCTTTTGACCATCTAAGTTGAACTCAAGATCATAAATAAAGTTAACTACTTTTCTTTTAGTACATGTTGCTAGTTGTACAAGCCAAGATTTTGCGTGCTTTTGTTTCTTAATTTTATTCGACTCTACTACATCGGGAGTAATATAACTTAACGTAGCTCCCGGGTCAATTAAAATAGAAATTCGAGTGTCATGGATTTTACCTTTGATTTCTACCACCAAGGACTGGTGGTCAGCTTGTCGACCATCTATGGTTGCGTTTATCCAATGCAGAATTCTGCCCACGTCTCCCACTGTGGAGGCTTCCTGCAAATTGTGAACAACAGTTCTGTTGGCTGCAATTAAACATGGACAGTTCCTCCTTAGATGAGGTTCTCCACACTCCCAACACTTTAATGGCTCGCGGGAGTTGTCCCCAAACTTCTTCATTCCCAGGTTTACCGGTTTACCGCTACCTTGCATATTCAGATGATTGTAGTGAAAATCCTTCCTTGGGAAACTTTTTGCTGCAACCCGATAAGGAGTTGGTTGGTATCCCTTCTTCCGCCGGTTCATTAGATCCTGCTTCTTATCCTTCTAGATCTTGGGAAACTCTTCCCACTATTTATACTGGTCATAGCACATTTGTGCTTTCCTGAATACCTCACTCAAGGATTTGGGGATGTCAAACTCAATTCTGTCCCGGTAGGCCTGTGGTAATTAGCTTAAGAATCGTTGGATTTTTACCTTATCCTCCCGGATGTATGGTACGAACCTTAGTAGTTCCAGAAATTTATTTATAAGGTCCTCCATCGTCATCTGTTTGAGCTGTAACTCGTAAAATTATTTCGTCTTCCTTTCATAATATCTTTTAGAAAGGTATTGTTTCTTGAAATACTTCTTAAAGTTGGACCATTCCAACTATTTCTCCTTTAGGCCCTTGGCCAATTTCCGGTCCTGCCACCAAATGCTGGCCTTCCCCTTCAGATTTTAGATGGCCATTCTTACCTTCATGTTGTTGGAATAGTTATAGATCTGGAAGTATTTTTTGATGTCCAACAACCATGCCTTAGCGTCTTCTCCTGTCCTGCATTCTCCATCAAAGATAGCTGGTTTAATCTTTTTAAATTCCCCTTCAAGGTGGTCTGTTTGTTTTCTTTTTCTTTCTAGTATGGTTTTGTCTTCAGTGGAAGGTGTCCCTTCAGACGAAGTGTCTTCTTTTTCTGTTTCCACACTAGAATTCTTGGAGGCCCTTTTGCTGACCTCCTCATCATGTTTATCATCTTTTGGACTTTTCTTGGTTACTATACTACGCAGCAGGACTTCATTTATCTCTTGTTGTTCTTACTGTGCTTTCTTCAATTTGTCATTGTCGACCTTGAAAACCTGCAGTTCAACAATAAGGTTCCTCATTGCTTACAACACCTCCGTGGGTGAGCTTCCATCATTGTTCTGTCTTGGATCTTCAAGAGGTCCTTGTTGTGGATTCCCTTCCATCCTGATTTCTGCACCTTCTTGGGCTGCCATAATCAACACAAAATAGAAAGGATTTCTATTTGTAACCACAAGATTTATTAGTTTTTTTCATAAATTGGAATATATACTAAGCAATTAATGTGGCCCTGTTCAGGCCTAGTGTTATAACTTTTTCTCTGATACCATATGTAATGAGCCTCAAATTTACCATAATTTTTTTTTTCCTTTTCTATGACATAAATCAATTTTCGTTTAAGTTTAGAATTTAAGAGAAGGAATGATTCGTCTCTGTCCATAAGGATATTATTACACCGGTCTAATATATTCGAACCGAAAAGATTCTGTGGGTAAATTCCTTCCATGACTCTATTCTTCCCTAAATTCTCAAACTACACCAACATACTCAAATGTATAAAGGCGATGTCTAAACTTAGGTCAAAGGAACCCTTGATGTTCAGAGGGATAAAGCTCAGAAGAGATATCACCTTTGAAGTACTTAAAGGGAGGCGAGGATCGAAGATCGTCTCGTAGAGTCAAGATTCGGTGGTAGATCGCCAAATCATTTTGGCCAGATATCCTTAGAAGAATGGATGGTGAAATTTCCTCGGGAAAGGTATCGAAATCCTGTGGACCGTTGGATCTCATAGATCTATGTAGAAGTTAAGGCTGATCGTCCTTTAGTGTTCAGAAGCTCAGGAGGAATAGCATCCGTTGGATGAGAATCAATAGGAGTCGTTGATCTTGTGCCTTGAAATTCACTGATTCAGAGTTTGGGTTTTGGAGCAGCAAGGAGGTTTGTAGATGCTACATCGTGAATTCTCGGTTCATGAAAATCCCAAAAGAATCGGGTCCGTTGATATCTTGAGGGGCAAATTTCTGGCATTTTGTCTTCAGGAAAAACTCAAACTTCGGGGCTTAGAAGGAGGAAATGTTGGAGTTACATCGCAACCTTACAAACCCCGAAATCGCAGCGCGCTCCGAGGAGATAGCCCAGGTCACAAGGCGTGGTCGCACGGGTGGAGGCTACAGGAAGAGACAAACCCGTTAATCCCTTTTCAGCATTTCGGGAACCGGGAAATCGAAAGGCTTAGAACATTGCAACCGGATTCGAGAAGTCCCAAATCGCGAAACCCCGAAATACTGGGCCCACAATCATTTATTGAATACTATGATGACAGGTTTCTGCGTGGGTCTTTCTACTTCATCTATTGAAATGGCCTGTATGCAGTACTAACTGCACTGGTATCTGTATACCTTCTGTACAAATACAAATACATATATATATATATATATATATATATATATATATATATATATATATATATATATATATATAT
>ML784881.1:258410-277990 GCA_009831015.1 Picea engelmannii | reverse complement strand
CTCGGGAAGGTTGGTTTGAATTTGGCACCTAGTTCCAATCACCTTATTTAAGCATGAAACATGAAAAACTGGATGTAGCTTCGACTGACTAGGCAGAGCTAACTGATATGCGACTTGTCCCACACGCTTGAGAACTGTATAAGGACCATAAAATTGGGTGCTAGCTTCTCACAATGCTTGGCCTTGAGGGAAATTTTCTTGTATGGTTGCAGTCGCAGAAACACCTGATCCCCTTCTGCAAATTGACGTTCAGAGCGACCTTGATCTGCTTGTTGCTTCATGCAATTTTGTGCCATGACCAAGTTCTCTTTAAGGGTATGAAGAATATCCTCTCAAACTGTAAGTGTTTGGTCAACCGCCTAGACCTTTGAGGTACCCAGTAAGTATGAGAGAAGAGAAGGTGGATTCTATCCATCTACCGCTTCAAAAGGAGTCATGCGAGTAGTTGTATGGTAGGAAGTGTTGTACCACCATTCGGCTAGGGGTAGCCATTGAGCCCACTGATGTTGTTTTTCAGAGGAAAAACACCTCAGATATGTTTCCAAACACTTGTTGACAACTTCCGTTTGACCATCAGTCTAGGGATGATAAGTTGTGATGAGATGCAATTGGGTGCCCTGTAGCTTAAACAGTTCTTGCCAAAAATTTCTTGTGAAAGTTGGGTCACAATCAGAAATAATAGAGTGAGGCATGCCATGAAGCTTGAAGACCTAGTCCATGAAAATTTGAGCCACCGTGGATGCAGTAAATGGGTGTTGAAGAGCACAGAAATGAGAATACTTGGAAAGGCGATCCACAACCACCATTATGACTAATTTATTCCCTGATTTGGGTAAGCCGGTAATAAAGTCCATAGAGATATCCTTCCAAATAGCCAGTGGAATTGGAAGTGGTTGTAGTGTGCTCGGAGATTTGACTGTTTCTCCCTTGTTTCATTGACACACTTCACATTCAACTACAAAATTACGGATGTCTTGTTTCATACCATCCCAGAAAAAAGAACGTTTGACTTTGTCATATGTTTTGGTGAACCCTGAGTGCCTCGCTGTGGGTGTAGCATGAAGCTCAGAAAGTACCATGGATTTAAGCTTTGATTGTTTACTTAAATACAAACAGCCTTTGTATCAAAGCTCATCCTGTAGCCAAGAGTACTCGGGGGGAGCCTTTCTCTGCAATTGCTGGATCAAATGCAAACTTTTGGGGTTTTGAAGCCATTCCTGTCGCACAGCTTGGAGCCAATCAGGTACAATGAAGGAAAGAGAAAAAAGGGATCCTTCTTCTTCATATTTTCAGGACAGTGCATCTGCCACTACATTGTCTTTTCCCTTCTTGTAAATGATTTCATAATCATAAACAAAGAGCTTAGTCCCCCATTTTTGTTGCTCCTGGGAGGAAATGTGTTTTTCCAGAAAGTACTTGAGGCTTTGATGGTCGGTCTTGATTTGGAAGCGTTTCCCCAAGAGATAAGGGCGCCACAGCTCAACAGCATGTAGAATTTCCAACAGTTCCTTTTCATAAATGGGTTTGCCCAGATTCCTTTCAGACAGTTGCTTGCTGGTGAAGGCCAAAGGTCAACCCTCTTGCATAAGGACAACACCGATTCCTTTCCCTGAGGCATCACATTCCAACACAAAGGTCTTGGTGAAATCAGGAAGGGCCAAAACCGGAGTGTTTCACATGGTCGTCTTCAAGGTTTGAAAATCTTGAGCAGCGGCTGGAGTCCAAGTGAAAGAGTTATTTTTTAGGAGAGCAGTGAGAGGTGTTGAAATCTTTCCATAGTTCTTAACAAACTTGCGATAATACCCTGTTAAGCCCAGAAATCCATGCAAGCTTTTGAGAGTCTTTGGGTGCGGCCAATATTACATAGCTTCAATGTTTTTCGGATCCACCCTAATGCCATCCTTGCCAACCAGATGACCCAAGTATTCTACTTCTGAGGCACCAAAATCACATTTGGACTGTTTTAGGAAAAGTTGGTGCTGGGAGAGGAGATGGAGAACTTGATCCACATGAGTAAGATGGTCAGTCCAGGTTTTTCTATAGATGAGGATATCATCAAAGAAAACTAAGACAAAATGACGGAGAAAGGGACGGAAGACATGATTCATGAGGCTTTGGAAGGTGGAGAGAGCATTACAAAAGACAAAGGGCATGACCAAAAGTTCATAGTGGCCCTCATGAGTGTGAAAGGTCATCTTGGGAATGTTTGCCTCTTTCATATGTATCTGGTGATAGCCCGAGCGAAGATCAATTTTGGTAAAGAATTGGGCACCACTCAATTCATCCAAGAGGTCATCAATGGCCGGAATGGGAAATTTGTCTTTAATGGTTAGTTTGTTGAGGGCACGGAAGTCAGGACACATTCTCCAAGAACCTTCTTTCTTCAAGACCATGACTACAGGAGAAGAGTAAGGGCTCGTACTACAGCGGATAACGCCTGCATTAAGGAGTTCTTGGACCATTTCTCAACTTCATTTTTTTGTGAGAAGGGGTGGCGATATGGAGGGATATTGGGAGGAAGGCTTCCGGGTATAAGGGGAATGGACTGATCATGAACACCACGGGAAGGAGGCACGCCCTAGGGAGTGGAAAATACCATTTGATGTTTAGAAAGGAGAGCTTGGAGGTCATGTAGCACCGAGGGTGTCTATGTTGCTTGTATGGCATGGAGTTGGGCAATGACACCAGAATGACCTTTTTTGAGCAGCTTTTCCATGCGATGGGAACTAATGACCTTAGGTGAACCAGTAGTGATGCCTTGGAATTTATATCGGTGGCCTTCCTGGTCGAATTTCATGGTTAATGCCTTAAAATCCATGATAATGGGACCCAAAGTTCTTAGCCAGTCTGGACCCAACACAATGTCACAACCACCCATGTCGATAGAAAACATATGGGATTTTAGGTGGTAGTCACCAATTTGGAGACGCACATTTTCATAGCACCCTCCACATTTCATGGAACCACCATTGGAAATCATGATTTGGAAATTGTTGACAGCATGGATGTAGCAATGAGTTTCTTGGGCAATGTGGAAATGAATAAAATTATGGGTGCTTCCACTATCAACCAGAATGATGACCTTCTGATGCTTGATGTAACCGATTAACTTGAGGGTTTGGGGAGCAGAAAATCCAGTGAGAGTATTGAGGGAAATGACGGGTTCTACTTCGGGAGGGTTTGAGGGAGGGGCTATGTCAGTGATTTCAGGTGACTCAGACATAAGGGGAGTTTCAGCATCCTCTTCTGAAATATCCTTAGAGATGGCCATAAAAATATTTTGTTCCTTACACTTGTGGCCCGGGAAATATTTTCCATCACAATTATAACAAAGGCCTTTGAGTTGGAATTCATCCATTTCATCTCTAGTCAATTTTTGGATCTTTAATGGGGCGGAGGGAGTAGTGGGAGTGATGGGTTTAGGGCGAGGGATAAAGGAGGGTTTCCGGTTTTGAGATGATACAACATGGTGTGCTTCTTTAGCTCTTTTAATATCCTCCACCCAAGTCAAGGGTCGATCCATGAGGACATGGGCCCGAATCTGCTCCTTGAGGCCACTAATAAAACACTCTCGAAAGAATGCATCGGTCATGCCCTCTGTTCGAAAATCCTAGCGTTCAAAGGCATCTATGAAGTCTTCTACTGTTTCAGATTGTTTTAACTTTGTCAAACAACCCAAATGGTTGGTGTCTGTGTCAACGCATTCATAAATCTTAGTCACAAATTGGGTCCAAGCAATATACCCTTGACGGGAAGTTTTTCTCCATTGCCACCATTGCCAACATTCTTGATGTAGATGGAGAACACCATACCGGAGTTTGGCCAAGTCATATGTGATGTCGTATAAAGAGAAATAATGTTCCATTTGGGTTACCCAACCAGTGGGGTCCGAGCCATCAAATTTGGTCACATCCACCCGTGGAAGACGTAGGTCACGTTGAAAGTGATGGTGCTGAAAGGTATGGGAATGGGAGGAATGTTTGCCTTCGATATTTGGAGGTGCTTCAAAGAAATGGTCATCTGTAGGGATCTTCGGTTTGTTGCAGAGGGATGCAAAGACATATTCAAGCTGGGTGGTCAGTTCTTGTTTGACTTCCTCCATTGAGGACTGCATGGTTGTATTTATGGTTGTATTGATGGATGAATTGATGGAGGCAATAGTAGCACTGAGTTGTTTCACTTCTTTTTGGGTCTCAAGGAAAAAATATTGCAAGGTGTTGAAGCGAGTTTCCAGATCTTGGCTATAGGTATGGGCCATGAGGATGGGTGAAGTGAAAAGGGGCGGGCGGGGTCAAAAATTTTGCCAAAAAATGATATGGATGAATGTGATAAGGGTGGAGAGATGAATCCAATGGAATAGGTCTCAAATAATGGTGAAAAAATTCAACAGTTCACATTCACAATAGAGTAATGCTAAAAAACAACACTAACAAAACTCCCTACGAGCTATGGAAAGGAAAACCAAAAAATATGAAGCACTTCGGAGTTTTTGGAAGAAAATGCTACATCAAAAGAGAATATGGAAGAATGGGAAAGTTTGACTCTCGTGTGGAAAAAAGAGTACTTGTTGGTTACTCAAGTACAAGGAAAGCATACAATTGTTACAACCTGAGATTGAACAAAGTTGTGGAAAATATCAACATAACAATTGATGAAACATGTAGACAAGAATTAAAGGAAGAAGAAAATGAATCAATGGAACAACTTTATGAAGAAGAAGCATAAGATGAAAAAGAATTAGAAGGGGAAGATGAAGAGGATCCGACAGAAGCATAAAAGCAAGTTCAGCAAGTGCCTCCAAAGACACCTAGTAGACGAGTACATAAGAATCATCCTTCAGATCAGATTATCGGAAACAAAGATGTAGGAGTTGAGACTAGAAGAAGAATCCATTCAACAGAACAAATGCACCTAGCACTCTCATCTACGATTGAACCAACTCATTTTGAAGAGGCCAGCAAGGATGAATTTTGGAATAAGGCCATGGATGAAGAATTGGATCAAATAGAGAAAAATAACACTTGGGAATTGGTTCCAAGACCAAAGGATAAGAATGTGATTGGCACAAAGTGGGTATACAGGAATAAATTGAATGAATATGGACAGGTTACAAGGAACAAATATAGATTGGTATGTAAAGGATATGCACATGTTGAAGGAATCGACTTCGAAGAGACATTTGCCCCAGTTGCCAGAATGGAAGCAATATGATTGCTTTTAGCTTATGCATGCTCCAAAAATATTAAAGTGTATCAGATGGATGTAAAATCATATTTTTTGAATGGAGAACTTGAATAAGAAGTCTACATTTAACAACCAAAAGGCTTTCAGTTGTCAAAGAACACAGATTATGTGTGTAAATTAAAGAAGGCCTTGTATGGTCTAAAACAGGCTCCTAGAGCATGGTACTCTAGACTGGATAAATATCTACAATAGGCAGGGTTCAGAAAAGGAAGTGAAGACAACAACCTCTACATCAAGGTAACTCAAGATAGTATTTTATTAATTGAATTTTATGTTGATGATATTATTTTTGGAAGTACTGATGACAGGTTAAGCCATAAATTTTCAAAAGACATGCAGAATGAATTTGAAATGTCATTACTTGGAGAACTATCCTTCTTTCTGGGTCTTCAGATACGTCAAAGCAACCAAGGAATTTTTATTTCTCAAACCAACTATATTAGAGAAATGCTAAAGAGGTTTGGAATGGAAGATTGCATACCAGTTATCACTCCCATGCCAACCAGTTGCAAGTTGAGAAAAAATGATGATTCAACGTCAACAGATCAGAGGAAATACAGGTCAATGATTGGTAGCCTACTATATGTGATAGCATCCAGACTAGATGTAATGCGGGCAATTGGAAAAGTGGCACAATTTCAAGCAGCACCAAAGGAATCACATGTATTAGCAGTGAAGAGGATTTTCAGATATTTCAAAGGAACAAAAGAGTTTGGATTATGGTATAAAAAAGGAAAGGATCTATCACTTATTTCCTACACAGATGCAGATTAGGCAGGTTGCATTGATGACCTATGAAGCACCAGTGGAGCAGTGTTCTACTTGGGTGAGTGTTTAGTATCATGGCTAAGAAAGAAACAATCATCAGTATCTTTATCTACAACCGAGGCAGAGTATATTGCAGCAGCAACATGTTGTACATAGGTTCTATAGATGAAACAAACTCTGAAAGATATACAGGTTGATTATGATGATCCCATTCCAATCTATTCTTATAATACAAGTGCCATCAGTATCTCAAAGAACCCAGTGATGCACTCCAAGACGAAGCACATTCCCATCAAGTATCACTTTCTACGGGAACAACTTGTAGAAAAGAACATCAGAGTTGAATATGTGGGCACAAAAGAACAAGTGGCATAAATCTTTACAAAACCGCTTCCACGGGAATCCTTTGAGTATCTTCACCAGAGACTCAGAGTTATTTCTACTCCAAAATGAATTCTTTTGAATGCTTATCTTATATGTCTTATATGTACATGAGGAAGAACCATAAAGAGGACAATTCAGGTTGGGATATCAGACGAGTCAGTTAGGGGGAGCAACCCTTAATGGAAATATACCTTTTCCATTGATGACAAAGGGGGAGAGATTTATCAGATGCAGAGGATGGAGGCATGGTTCCAGGAGCAGCGTTGGTCACAGATATGCAGGCATGGTTCTAGGGGGAGCATGAGTGTCTATATGGATAATACATGTCATGCCATTTTTGGTGGTATGTGGAACATCACATAATGCAAGATACCAGATATATAAAATATGCAGAACAGAAATAAAATACTAGAAATGGAAGAATAACAGTAAAATATCCAGCATAATCTCCACAATAACACAGAAATGATATAAGAACAACAATAGAAATAGCACTTTGATTCAGAAAGAAATGTTCACAGGCCTCTTCGAGGGGGCAACCTCCAATCGAGTAGCACTCTATTACAATAATATCCAAGCTAGGGTTTTCATAGCCTTGACCCTTATCTATACAAAATATCTATCAAGAGAAGCATCTAGAGTAAGATCCTTCTAGAAGCGGAAGCTTCTATTAGGTCTTCTTACATCTGCCTTATTCTATTTTATTGAAAGGCCTTATTAATATTGACCTTTATTACATCTGAATATATTAATCTACCTATGTGCAGGTTAGGACCCTAACATGTCCGCCCCCTTAAAAACAGCCTTGTCCACAAGGCTTGAGATGAGGAAACTGCTGCAGAATGGTAGTTGGTTCCCAAGTGGCATCTGTTGGATTCGTATCTTTCCACTGGACTATCACTTCCTTGATGGTTCGCTGATGCAGGCGACGCTCACGCTGGTCCAAAACTGCTTCTGGCTATAGCCAAATGGATCCTTCTTCAGCTAACTCAGGAAGGTTGGTTTGAATTTGGCACCGAGTTCCAATCACCTTCTTTAGGCATGAAACATGGAAAATTGGATGTAGCTTGGACTGACTGGGCAGAGCTAACTGATATGCGACTTGCCCCACACGTTTGAGAACTGTATAAGGACCATAAAATTTGGGCACTAGCTTTTGATAATGCTCGGCCTTGAGGGAAGTTTTCTTGTATGGTTGCAGTCGCAGAAACACCTGATCCCCTTCTACAAATTGGCATTCAGAGCGACCTTGATCTGCTTGTTGCTTCATGTGATTTTGTGCCATGACCAAGTTCTCTTTAAGGGTACGAAGAATATCCTCTCGAACTATAAGTGTTTGGTCAACCGCCTAGACCTTCAAGGTACCCGGTAAGTATAAGAGAACTGAAGGTGGCTTCTGTCCATATACTGCTTCAAAAGGAGTCATGCAAGTAGTTGTATGGTAGGAAGTGTTGTACCACCATTCAGCTAGGGGTAGCCATTGAACCCACTGATGTTTTTTTTCAAAAGAAAAACACCTCAAATATGTTTCCAAACACTTGTTGACAACTTCTATTTGACCATCAGTCTGGGGATGATAAGTTGTGCTGAGATGCAGTTGGGTGCCCTGGAGCTTAAACAATTCTTGCCAAAAATTGCTTGTGAAAGTTGGGTCACGATAAAAAACAATAGAGTGTGGCATGCCATGAAGCTTGAAGACCTGGTCCATGAAAAGTTGAGCCACCATGGATGCAGTAAATGGGTGTTGAAGAGCGCAGAAATGAGAATACTTGGAAAGGCGATCCACAACCACCATTATGACTGATTTATTCCCTGATTTGGGTAAGACGGTAATAAATTCCATAGAGATATCCTTCCAAATAGCCAGTGGAATTGGAAGCGGTTGTAGTGTGCCCGGAGATTTGACTCTTTCTCCCTTGTTGCATTGACACACTTCACATTCAACTACAAAATTACAGATGTCTTGTTTCATACCATCCCAGAAAAAATAACGTTTGACTCTGTCATATGTTTTGGTGAACCCTGAGTGCCCCGCTGTGGGTGTAGCATGAAGCTCAGAAAGTACCATGGATTTAAGATTTGATTGTTTACTTAAATACAAACGGCCTTTGTATCAAAGCTCATCCTGTAGCCAAGAGTACTCGGGGGGAGCTGGAGCCTTTCTCTGCAATTGCTGGATCAAATGCGAACTTTTGGGGTTTTGAAGCCATTCTTGTCACACAGCTTGGAGCCAATCGGGTACAATGAAGGAAAGAGAAAAAAGGGATCCTTCTTCTTCATATTTTCAGGACAGTGCATCTGCCACTACATTGTCTTTTCCCTTCTTGTAAATGATCTCTAAACAAAGAGCTTAGTCCCCCTTTTTTGTTGCTCCTGGGAGGAAATGTGTTGTTCCAGAAAGTACTTGAGGCTTTGATGGTCGGTCTTGATTTGGAAGCGTTGCCCCAAGAGATAAGGGCGCCACAGCTCAACAGCATGTAGAATAGCCAACAGTTCCTTTTCATAAATGGGTTTGCCCAGATTCCTTTCAGACAGTTGCTTGGTGGTGAAGGCCAAAGGTCAACCCTCTTGCATAAGGACAACACCGATTCCTTTCCCTGAGGCGTCACATTCCAACACAAAGGTCTTGGTGAAATCAGGAAGGGCCAAAACCAGAGTGGTGCACATGGCCATCTTCAAGGTTTGAAAAACTTGAGCAGCAGCTGGAGTCCAAGTGAAAGAGTTCTTTTTTAGGAGAGCAATGAGAGGTTCTGCAATCTTTCCATAGTTCTTAACAAACTTGCAATAATACCCTGTTAAGCCCAAAAATCCAAGCAATCTTTTGAGAGTCTTTGGGTGTGGCCAATCTTGCATAGCTTCAATCGTTTTTGGATCCACCCTAATGCCATCCTTGCCAACCAGATGACCCAAGTATTCTACTTCTGAGGCACCAAAAGAACATTTGGATTGTTTCAGGAAAAGTTGGTGCTGGGAGAGGAGATGGAGAACTTGATCCACATGAGTAAGATGGTCGGTCCAGGTTTTTCTATAGATGAGGATATCATCAAAGAAAACTAAAACAAAATGACAGAGAAAGGGATGGAAGACATGATTCATGAGGCTTTGGAAGGTGGAGGGAGCATTACAGAAGCCAAAGGGCATGACCAAAAGTTCATAGTGGCCCTCATGAGTGTGAAAGGTCATCTTGGGAATGTCTACCTCTTTCATACGTATTTGGTGATAGCCCAAGTGAAGATCAATTTTGGTAAAGAATTGGGCGCCACTCGATTCATCCAAGAGGTCATCAATGGCCGGAATGGGAAATTTGTCTTTAATGGTCAGTTTGTTGAGGGCACGGAAGTCAGGACACATTCTCCAAGAACCTTCTTTCTTCAAGACCATGACTACAGGAGAAGAGTAAGGGCTCGTACTAGGGTGGATAACACCTGCATTAAGGAGTTCCTGGACCATTTCTCAACTTCATTTTTTTGTGAGAAGGGGTGGTGATATGGACGGATATTGGGAGGAAGGCTTCTGGGTATAAGGGGAATGGAATGATCATGAACACCATGGGAAGGAGGTAGGCCCTAGGGAGTGGAAAACACCATTTTATGTTTAGAAAGGAGAGCTTGGAGGTCATGCGGCACCAGGGGTGTTTCTGTTGCTTGAATGGCATGGAGTTGGGCAATGACACCAGAATGACCTTTTTTGAGCATCGTTTCCATGTGATGGGAACTAATGACCTCAGGTGAACCATCAGTGATGCCCTGGAATTTATATTGGTGGCCTTCCTAGTCAAATTTCATGGTTAATGCCTTAAAATCCATGAGAATGGGACCCAAAGTTCTTAGTCAGTCGACACCCAACACAATGTCACAACCACCCATGTTGATAGCAAACATATGGGATTTTAGGTGGTAGTCACCGATTTGGAGATGCACATTTTCACAGTGCCCTCCACATTTCATAGAACCACCATTAGCAATCATGATTTGGAAATTATTGACAGCATGGATGTAGCAATGAGTGTCTTGGGCAATGCAGCGATGAATAAAATTATGGGTGCTTCACTATCAACCACAATGATGACCTTCAGATGCTTGATGTAACCGATTAACTTGAGGGTTTGGGGAGAGGAAAAACCAATGAGAGCATTAAGGGAAATGACGGGTTCTACTTCGGAAGGGTTTGAGGGAGGGGTTATGTCAGTGATTTCAGGTGACTCAGACACAAGGGGGGTTTCAGCATCCTCTTTTGAAATGTCTTCAAAGATGGCCATAAAAAGATTTTGTTCCTTACACTTGTGGCCCGGGAAATATTTGTCATCACAATTATAACAAAGGCCTTTGAGTTGGCGTTCATCCATTTCAGCCCTGGTCAATTTTTGGATTTTTTATGGAGCGAAGGGAGTAGGGGGAGTGACAGGTTTAGGGAGGGGGATAAAGGAGGGTTTTCAGTTTTGAGATGATACCACCTGTTGTGCTTCTTTATCTCTTTTAGTAGCCTCCACCCAAGTCGAGGTTCAAGCCATGAGGACATGGGCCCGAATCTCCTCCTTGAGGCCACTAATAAAACACTCTCGAAAGAAAGCATCAGTCATGCCCTTTGTTCGAAAAGACAGGCTTTCAAAGGAAGCTATGAAGTCTTCTACTGTTCCAGATTGCTTCAACTTTGTCAAATGACCCAAATGGTTGGTGTCCATGTCAAAGCGTTCATAAATCTCAGTCACAAATTGGGTCCAAGCAATATACCCTTGACGGGAATTTTTCCTCCATTGCCACCATTGCCAACGTTCTTGATCTAGATGGAGAACACCATACCGGAGTTTGGCCAAGTCATCAGTAATTCCATATAAAGAGAAATAATGTTCCATTTGGGTTACCCAAACAGTGGGTTCCGAGCCATCAAATTTGGTCACATCCACCCTCGGAAGGCGTATGTCACGTTGAAAGTGATGGGACTGAAAGGTATGGGAATGGGAGGAAGTTTTGCCTTCATTCTTTGGATGTGCTTCAGAGAAATGGTCATCTGTAGGGATCTTCAGTTTGGTGCAGAGTGTTGCAAAGACAGATTCAAGTTGGGTGGTAAGTTCTTGTTTGACTTCCTCCATTGAGGACTGCATGGTTGTATTTATGGTAGCATTGATGGATGAATTGATGGAGGCAACAGTAGCACTGAGTTGTTTTACTTATTTTTGGGTTTCTAGGAAATCGGATTGCATGGTGTTGAAGCAAGCTTCCAGATCTTGGCTACGTGTATGGGCCATGAGGATGGGTGAACTGAAAAAGGGCGGGTGGGGTCAAAAATTTTGTTTAAAAATGATATGGATGAAAGTGATAAGGGCAGAGAGATGAATCCAATGGAATAGGTCTCAAATAATGGTGAAAAATTTTCCAGACCTTTTTTTTTTTTTACACCTGCGGAGTTATACTCCGATATGAAGAATATTGCAGTGATGAAATCCCCAAATGCTTAACCAGAAAGAAATGTGTATTTACTTGGCAACCCAAACACAGTTGCACGACAATAGATCTGGTCTATTTTAATTTGTTTATGTTTCTGTCCCCTAAGGGTTCTACAGACAAGGGTTTGCCCTGTGCTATATCTCTCTGATATACGTGCGGGGTTCAACAGTAGTACTCGGCCCAATATCTCAGGGCACTAACTAAGGAGGATAGACCGTACCCTTAATCGTACTACCCGACTACCCAAGTACTAGAGAGTATCTTCCTGAGTGTTGTTCTCGGTGACGCTATAACAGTATGACGGACAATAGATTTATCTAAAGAGGGCTTCAGGAAATCTAGGTTGATCCGTACACAGGTGTTGCCTGATGCGCTACCACTCGAAGGGGTACCAACAGGGGTTACAAGGGTGGCCAACAAATGTGCGCTTAAGAACCACTTGTATTTCCTGTGTGTATGAATCCCTCAACCGTGGGTTTATGCGCATAACGACATATCTCTATGGCTTAAAGACGTCAGAATACGTCTCTACCCTGAAAAGAAAATTCACACAATTTCTGCCAAGGAAAGTGCTCTGATACCACTTGCAAGATACCAGATATAATAAATATGCAAAATAGAAATTAAATGCTAGAAATGGCAAAATAATAGTAATATATCCAGCATAATCTCCACAATAACACAAAAATGATATAAGAATGACAACAGAAATAGCACTTTAATTCAGAAAGAAATGTTCACAGGCCTCTTCGAGGGGGCAACCTTCAATCGAGCAACGCTCTATTACAATAATCTCCAAGCTAGGGTTTTCATACCCTCAACCCTTATTTATACTAAATATGTCTATCAAGAGAACCATCTAGAGGAAGATCCTTCTAGAAGCGGAAGCTTCTATTAGGTCTTCTTACATCTGCCTTATTCTATTTTATTGAAAGGCCTTATTAATATTGATTTTTATTACATCTGAATATATTGATCTACCTATGTGCAGGTTAGGACCCTAACACAATCCATTCCCCCTGTTCACCCGTTACAAGTCCCTTCACCATGGTCACTTCCTAATCAACACCCACCACATCACCCGGTCATATTCGTCATTCATTGTTACCTATCATCTGACGCTCCAAAATTCCCATTGGCCATTTATTACTGGCTAACTTATCTGTTAGCTTGTTGATCTATCCCTCGTGCCCAACGGGTATCTGTTTGCTCAAAAATACTCTTTCCATTCATTATCCCATTGCTTACTTTGTCCTCGCACCAGAGATATTATACATGTATTACCTTCGTTCCAGTCAGCCATCCAAAACCACAGCCATCCCCACTAACATTGTTTTTGAATTGCAGGTATTTTCACAATGATGGCGCCAAAATCCAAGAAAGCAGAAGCTGAGGAAAATCCTTTCCTCCCGCCTCCTGTTGATCTCGACAGGATCCATTTGGCTAACAAAGATCATTTAATTGCAGACACCAGGTATGAATTCGACTTCGCAGATTTGTAGTCATGGCTCAAAGAGACTTTCTTAGATCAGAGCGATGAAATTGGGCTCTGGGAGTCCAACCTTCCTCTGTATATTTTCCCCCAGGTTCAACATTTCCCTGAATTCGCCCTCAAATGTCAGGCTCATTACCTCCCCGACCAAAGAGCCATAGTATCTTCATTAGGAGAAACTTTGTTCTTCATTACACTAGAATCCATTGATCAGATGATGCAAATACCCAGAGCTGAATCTGCGTCCCCTTTCAATCTCGAAGTCATCACGGAGTTGTACCAGAAACTATCATTCCCTCAGAGAGCCCAGATTTTCGAGCTTTTCCTCCCTCAGGCCGCCCAACTCCCCAAGACAAATCCCCCGTACCCTTCCTCCCTATTCTCAGAGAAGGAAAACCAAGTCATTTCATCGCTCTGTGCTCTGCTTTGTTATTTTTCCAACAAATGGGTGGATGAACCCATATTGGGTTTTTTTTCCATCTTCTCCACAGAAGAAAGACCCACCACTCAATTCGACTACAACACTTTCATGGTGGATAGTATTCATGAGAAGTTCTCAAATTTTTCCTCAGAAGGCATGTTCCAGTATTCCTCAATACTGGCCTACATGTTCACTTTCTTTCAAGCTAACAGGTTCCTCTTTTCAATGCAGAAAATGGACAAGGACGGGAGACCGCAGGCAGTAACAACTTGGACTTCACTACTCAGAAAAAATTCAACACAGTTTAGTTTCAAACAGTTTATCGAGCATTTCTACTATCCAGTGGTGAGCATGCTCAGTGGAAGACCTGAACCAAGAATAAATGAGGAGATTTAGAGGATTTTATGCCTCTAAGACCTTGCAAAAACTAGTATCTTTACCAAAACCACACCGAGATCAGAGTATATGGATGCAAGTTAGCTCCATACAAACTGCCCAAGTATCTTCCCATGAGTATATTTTCCCTGGAGTACATAAGGCAAATGATTAACTCCGATGACATACATTTTGTGTCTCTAAAAAAGAAACAACATCTTAGAATTAAAGGGCAAATAGGGTCTTTCATCTGCAATAGTCAAGCCACCAGGGAGGAACCAGACAGACTGTTGAAAGAAATGAAGTTTAATTTTAGCTTGATATGGCACCATAATCCGTGCAGGATAATTTCTTAGATGAGGATTAAAAATAAAAATGTCCCATATGTTCATACACCCAAGCCTGAGATAGAGAAGTTCACAAATCAAACAGAATGGGAGTTGAACACTCTGGTCGAGATAGAATAGTAGGACCCTTCAGTCATCATCTCACAGACTACTACACCACAGGTTCCCAAGGAGAAGAGGCCCAGGAAGGATACTTCACCTTCCATCACCGAAGTCTCGACTAAATATTTCCAATTACACACCAAAAGGCCAAAAGCCAGTCATACACCTGACACGTCTGGTGAAAAGGAAATCCAATCCACTGCAACTATGAAAGATGATTGATCACTTCTCAGCACAAGCATCAAGCAAATCATGTCTATAGTTTTTCCTAAGAAGCCCACGAATACTCCACTAGTGGACCAGCCGAGTAAAGTAGGACCAAAGTTGAGTGTTTTTGAGAAGTATGCCCTGATCAAAAAGAAAAATCAGACACTGACCCACAGTACTTATGCTCAGTTTTGGAAACAGACTTCAACGACACAACATAGACTGTTGTCTACATTCGATAAAGAGAAGGGTAGAATGCACATGGATTTTCTGCAGGCACGGGTGCAGGACTTGAAATCCATCACTGATTGAAAAAGAGAAACATTCGAGTTTCATACTAGAGATGTGCATCCCGCTAATCAAATGGATCTACACAGGAAAACTGGAGAAATGGTTTTCTCCACGTTGGCAAATGCTTCTACTGCAGCTGCTAAATTACAAATATCTCTGAGCAATGTTCAGACATAGCTGAAATTAGAAAAGATATCATCCTTTGCAAAAGATAATAGAATTAAGACATTGGAATAATTGGTCCTCAAGATCGGGTATGACCCCTCGAATGTGAAAGCAGTTGAGGAGATGTTAAAAAAGAAAAATGTCAATATAGCATCTCTGAGGAAACAGTTGAAACTTCCACCAACGGAATATGCACAGGAAAAGGAGATAGCTGAGATAGAAGGGGAAAAGGATGAGATGTTCAGGTTGATTATGGAGCAGAATGCACAGTTGAAAGAGATGGAAGCAGAACTGGAAAGGTTAGTGAAAGAGAAGGAACAATCAAAGCCTATGGAAGTCATTCCATTGACGCAGTTCCACTCACAGGAGTAAGAATAGCATCTACATCGGGAATCCCCTCAGCAGAAACTCCCTTAGCAACTCCACTGAGAGCTCTAGAGAAGACAATAGAACTGGAAAAATCCATGGAAGAGATGAATTTGCAAGAGACAGAGATTAGCAGACTTAGAAAGAAGGTTGATAACCTTCAAGAACTCAAGTCTTCTTACCAAACTAGCTACTCCAAGGAGAAACAAACATCAGACAAACTCAAACAGGAATTGCAACAGCTTCAAAAGAAAACAGTGGCAGGCAAAACACTTGCTGAGGTTAAGGAAAGTGTCTGGATGGATATCACCAAGTTCGTAAATGAAATATAGCCTATGGTACAAATCATGTTCGAGCAAAATGAACTAGTGCAAAGAAGCAAATAGGATATTGAGAAAATAAGAGGAGAACTGGGAGAGATGCCCACAGAAGCCACTGAGATCATTACATTCCTGAATTCAAAAACCAGAGAAGAGTTAGAGGATTTGAAAATTGAAGAAAGGAAGGAGACCATCCTGGAGGTCAAGAGGGTCCTGACCAAAAGACGACTAATGCTACATCTGGAGGACAAAGTCTAGACTATGGACATAGGAGTGCAAAGATTTTTTTAGCAAAATTGAAGTTCTGCAGAAGAAAGGCCTCCCTGGCTTAAGGGTCATAAATGACAAGTTAATGACACTTTCTTATTATAAAAAGAAACTAGCCACCATGGCTAAAGATAGTTCAAAATTCTTAGGAATACAGGGAAGTATCACAAGCAAGGCATTCTTATAATCTTTACAGTTAGACATCAGCATACAACACAAGATTCGGTACATTTTCAACGTCAAGCCAACTTTTGCCAAGTATACAAAGATTAATGAAGTATACCAAAGACTACTCAAAGTCGTCATTCCCAGCCACCTTCGATGGTAAGAGTTATGATATTTGATCGAGTAGGAGATGAGGTGTCCAAGCCCAGTCATCTATCCAATCAGACAAGGTCGTGCAAAGGAATCACCAACGGTTTACCCCAGGAATCAACATGAAGATTTCAACACATCATCAAACGGTTCCTAAATTTTTGTATCTTGTTGAGTTAGTTAGCTAAATTTAGAATTTTCCACATCTTGATCTTTAATGACAGGATCATATGTAATTTTTTATTATAAATACTTCAAACTTTGAAGTACCAAGGGTTGATCTTTACGCCCTGTAAGCCAGAAAGACTGTAATTTTTATCAAGAGATCTTCCAGTAATACAAAGGGACATTTCACAGGATTCTCGCGTGTTATTCATTGGTGATGTTTTATTTTCTATGTTAAATGTTTTTCTCCCTCAGTTATCATATTGTTTTCTAATCTAATCTTTTAAAAGTAGTGCATGTTGCAGGATTTATCTTTGTATACCCTGTTTCAAGCTTTGAAATATCTAAATGTTTATCTTTCTGATATTATAGTGAAGAAGTTCTTAAATGCTTCTTTACTTTAATTGATATTCTCATCTTTTTGGCTATTCATCACTTTATTGCTAAAGAATCCAATGAATACATTATCTTGCCCTGTGAAAAGAATCTTTTTTTTTTTCTGTTTAGACCTCTATCTTTATAATACAGACCCCATAGCCCAACGGAGGCATAAAAACCTTTTTCAATCAACCTAACAAAAACAAAACAAACCATTCAATCTTATTTTGTTTAACTAGCCTAATATCTCAAAGTTAAAACATAGCTAAATCATATAGAGAGATCCCTCTCTAAAGCTGGTAGGGCTAGATTCCAGTTTCGAAGTGGTTGTATAAAGTTACCTCTTGTAAATTTCTTCTACTCTGACAACCTATGGGGATTTACAGAGCGTTAACATAGTGGCAACCATACTAGGGAACTGAACAAACACTCAACCCCACGGTTTCTTTTTCCCTAGAAGAAAACTTTGTTTCTGAACAAATTATAAATCTGAGAAAGAAATAATGTTCAGAGGTTGTTAAATACTTGTACATAGTAATTTCAGATTCATAAAAATAAAAATATATAAAAATTAAAAAAAATATGGCTCCTAAAAGAGCTTATACTCAATCCCACCCAGACCCGAAACTTGCGATAGCAACTGATAATCCATAACGGTTACTCAGAAAGAAGACCATTGCAGAAGGTTCAGGGAGTCATAGTCCCCTTCACAGGTCTCCTTCTCTTCCAGAGGAACTTGTTGCCCTTCAAGATCTCGACTTTGACACCATTTTTGAAAAAATCTTGTTTAGAACAAAATCTGATAGCTTTGTGACTGAAACTGTTTTAGATCCATCCATCCTGCAACCCTAGACCCCTGAAATACTATCTCCCACTGCAAAACCTCAAACCACTCACTTTGTGCCAACTAGTCCCTCATCCACCTCATTTCCTGCCACCGCCCCACCTATCATCCAGGTTGTTGTCCCGCCTCCTCCACCTATCATGGCAGCCAAATATGCTCCCTTGGTGTTGGCTTCATCTCTACACGCTATGCCCCAGGATTATCAAATGAGACTCCCACAGTTCAATGGTAAAGGGCCCTTGAATGCACAACAACACGTTGATAGAATGAATGACTATTTTGACTTGCAAGAAGTGGATGAAGCTGACGTTCAAATGAGACTTTTTGCATAGAGTCTGACTCATAGATGATTTTAGGGGCGAAATTTCACTCATGGGAGAAATTAAGGGGCCTCTAATTTTTTATTGGGCAAATTTTTTGTATTAGAGTGATTTTTTTAAACTTATTTCATTAGCCCGTAATTTATTTTAGGGTAAAAATCGTGTACAGGGTTAGCCCATGTTTTTAGGAGGGATAGAGGAAAAGAAATTATATTTAGCCCCTGAAATTTGGAGGAACAAGCTTCCATTAGCCAAATTTCTAGAAATATGGGAATTTATGATAGCTTCTTCGCCCTGTCATTTGGTAAAATCGGGATTTATGGTTTAATTTCTCCCCGATTTTTTGGTATGGGCAGTGGGCACTCATCACTGGGTAGCTACAGCCTACAATATTCCCTTTGCCCGATTTCAATCTTCCCTTTGCCCGATTTCCAAAGAACATGGAGATTTTTGGCCCTCCCACATGGTATAAATTATATGGGATCTGAAATGCATTCCCTAGTTTACATCTTCGTTCTTATTTGAATTTCCCCTTTGAGGTTTGGTGGCTTCTTCTGTTACCTCTTATTTCCCCTTTGGGCCTTGAGATTTACAGGTTTAGTATTTTACAGTTTACTCTTGGACTTTCTTCTGGTTGGTAACGGGTTACTCCCAGGTTTGGCCCAGGCACCAGTTGGCAGTGAGTCATGACCATATTTTGTTAGTCCAAGACCCCGCTCGCAGAGGAGGACCCCACTCGTGGCTCCGCGCTAAGGCTCGACCACAGTGGCAATTTGCAAACTCACATATCTGATTGGTGTAGCGACGGCTTCAAAGAGGTGCTTACTGATTTTTTATTTTCTTAAAGCCTTCCTTTATATGTTCTACTGCTAATATTTATGTCAAAGGTGTGAAGAAACTCAAGGTTTATATCCTTCTTATTGTTATGATGATGGGTATATTGTTGCATTCAAAGGTTTACAAGTTACTTCAGTTGATAACCATCTCCCTTGGTCGCCTTCCACCTTTCAATCACTCTAAACACTCTATGTCACCTCCTGATGTCTAAGTAGGATCCATTCATCACAAGTATTATTAGGAAGGTCAACAGTACATTTTTGTATTTCCTTGTTGCATTGTAAAGAAGCATTAGTTGAACTGGAGCAATCCACAGTTTCAACCAAATTATCTTCCACAGCTCTACCCTCCATGTTGTATGGCATATCTGTTTCAAATTCAAAGACAAATTCATCCAGAGGTCCCTATATGTGATTGAATGCCCTAAATGAACTGGCTAGGTTGGTTGGACTGAGCAAGTGGAACTAGTGATTGCAAAATAAGGTCCCCTTCTTCAATCATGGTTGGCACTTTACTTGGAACTGAAGA
>ML784881.1:208178-237876 GCA_009831015.1 Picea engelmannii | reverse complement strand
TCCATTTGTTTACCCAACACCACTCGCCAATATTTTACAAGATTTTATAATTTAGTGAAAGATTCGCCAATATTTTACAAGATTTTATAATTCAGTGAAATATTCACCAATATTTTACAAGATTATATAATTGACTAAAATATTCGCCAAAAAATTATATATACATTTTATATTATTGATAAAATAGCCTTCAATTTTTCCTATGTATCATGGGGTTCGCCCATTTATTATACATATAAATTTAGGGGGGGTTCTTAAAATCACCCCTGCTCCCCCTGGTCTGACCAAAACTAAAGCTAGTTTTTTGAAATTGAAAGAACTAAAATTTTGCATTCTAGAAGGAAATCTTTATTGGAAGGAACTTGGAGTTATTTTTTTGAATTGTTTGTTAAAGGATGAAGCTGACAAAGTATTGTAGGATTTTCATGCAGGAGACTGTGGTGGTCACCTGAGCTGGAAGACCACAACTAATAAAATCCTCAGAGATGGGTTCTATTGGCCTACACTATTTTTTGATGTGCATCAGAAGGTGACTTCGTGTCATAAATGTCAGGTGTTCGAGAGCAAAAAGAAGCTCCTCCCTTTGCTCCTGAAACCAATCTTTGTTGAAGCTCCTTTCCAACAATGGGGACTAGACTTTATTGAAGAAATACATCCTCCCTCTTCAGGCTAGCACAGGTGGATTCTTATTGCTATGGACTATTTCACAAAATGGATTGAAGTTGTACCAAGCAGGAAAGCTATTGATTCTGTCATTATTAAATTTTTAGAAAATAATATCTTGTCTCATTTTGGGTGTCCAAGAAAAATTATAACTGACAATGCAGCTTCTTTCCGATCCCAGAAGCTCATAAATTTTTGCAACTAGTATCATATCGGTTTGGGACATTCCAAAGCTTATTACCCTCAGGGAAATGGGCTGGCAGAGTCATCCAATAAAACCCTGGTGAACATTATTAAGAAGACATTGCAAGGAAACAAAAAGTCATGGCATAACAAGCTAGTTTTCACACTATGGGTCGATAGACTGACCACCAAGAGGTCAAATGGTATGTCTCCATATCAGTTGGTCTATGGCACTGAATCAGTTTTTCCTACCTCCTTAGGGGTTCCTGTCATGAAACTACTGCAAGAGATGCAAGTCGAGCCGAACGATTCCCAAAGAAGGATAAACCAAATGATCCATTTGCAGCAGTCCAGAGAAGAAGTATACAATAAAAATCAGGTTGTCCAGGAGAGCATAAAAAAGATTTTTGATAAAAGAACTAAAGAAGATGACTTTGAGCTAGGTGACATGGTTTTGAGATGGGATGCCCGAAATGAAGATAAGGGGAAGCATGGAAAATTCGACAAACTATGGAAGGGACCTTACATAATTCACGCATTCAGAGGAAAGAATGCTTTCCTTCTCAACAACAGTGATGGGACCAATCTTCCAGGAGGACCTGTGAATGGAAAAATTTTGAAGCACTACTCACCTCCTCAGTAGGGACCTTGAGTCGCACCTTTCCACTGTACAAATCATTTTATTGTGCTTACAAGTTTTTGAGTGAATAATTTTGATCAAATGGTTGAAGCCTGCAGAGAAGGCTCTAAGCCACTGAACATTGTCATCAAACTTTCAAAAATAAAACAAATCAAACAACAAAGGCAACTGTGGAGAAAGTTTTTCAGAACATCAGAAAACAGGATTCTTGGCACTTCACAAGGAGAGTACCATCCCCAGGTGGAGCCGTTGTTATAACCCTATAATTTATAGGATCAAATGGTGACTGGAAATTTTATCCTTTTATTGTTTGGGTTGCCAAATGATTTTTCATTCTGCAAATAATTTGAGAAAAAAGGAAAAGAAAAGAAAGAAAAAGAATAAAGGAGGGTATAAAAGAAATTTAAATAAATTCCCATGCAATAACAATGACTTGGTCCATACAGTTTAAGCATGGCCAAGTCCTTTAAATTGATGTCTATAGGAGTAGTGAATAAGCTTGGCTAAACTGTTTAATCTTAGGCAAGCAAATTAGGTTATCTAATGAATAAATTTGACCAAACTACCTAATCTTGGTCAAATAACCCCAGGATAGAATAATTTATTAGTCCAATAGTTTAATTTGGGCTAAATGTCATAGGTAATTAGGTTAGAGCATAGGGTAGTTTGTTTTATATTAATAAAACAGGCATGATGATCGATGTTGAACCCTACCTTTGATGTTTGAAAGTTGAATGTCTAACCCCATGGTGATAAAAACAGGGAAATCTTAGACAAACCCACTTAAAGTGCTTATCCTAAGTTTTTAGAGAAAATATAAGTTTGCGCTCACAGATTTAAGACAGTGCATAGATAAACGGATGAGGTGCTAGTGCTCAGATCTACGGTTGATAAGTTTTTCCAGACCCCCCCCCCTCCCAAACCGTTCTAACTTTAACGGTAGGGGAGGGTGTCTGAAATCATGTATAACAAAGGCGCACATCTGAACAGCTGAGGCGTTGGTGCCTAGATCCACGGTTGAGATTGAATTCCAGACCCCCTCGACCATTCTTCTTTTACTGGTGGGGGGGGGTTCGGAATGTTGGTTAAACATTACACTCATATCTATGGTCCAGTGGTAGGTGCACAGATGGAAGGCTGACGGTATTTTTTGGACCCCCCCAACCGGTCTTCTTTTAACGATGGGGGGGGGGGTCTGGAATGGAGTGATTTTCTGGCGGGCCCTCTTCTCTACGTGGCAGGAATCCATTGCTCCATACTCCTACCATGTACCACTTACCACTTTCTGACATACCCCCCGTCACCCCATGACATCATTTTCTACTTTTTCCCCTAAGGGTCACGTCTCATAACTCTGTCAGTCCATTCCCCATGTTCACCCGTTACAAGTCCCTTCACCATGGTCACTTCCCAATCAACACCCGCCATGTCACCCAGACGTATTTGTCATTCATTGTTACCTGCCATCTCAGGCTCCAAAAGACCCGTTGGTCATTTATTACTGGCTAACTTATCTGTTGTCTTATTGATCTGTCCCTCGCACCCAACGGGTATCCATTTTATCAAAACTACTTTTTCTGTTCATTTTCCCATTGCTTACTTTGTCCTCGCACCAGAGATATTATCCCTGTATTAACTCCATTCCAGTCAGTCATCCAAAACCACAGCCATCGCCACTAACGTTGTTTTTGAATTGAAGGTATTTTCATAGTGATGGCGCCAAAATCCAAGAAAGCAGAAGCCGAGGAAAATCTTTTCCTCCCGCCTCCTATTGATCTCGACATGATCCATTTGGCCGAAAAAGATCATTTAATCGCAGACACCAGGTGCGAATTCTACTTTGCGTATTTGCAGTCATGGCTCAAAGAGACTTTCTTAGATCAGAGCGATGAAATTGGGCTCTCAGAGTCCAACCTTCCTCTGTATCTTTTCCCCCAGGTTCACCATTTCCCTAAATTTTCCCTCAAATTCTAGGCTCATTACCTCCCCGACCAGAGAGCCATAGTATCTTCATCAGGAGAAACTCTGCTCTTCATTACACCAAAATCCATTGATCAGATGATGCAGATACCCAGAGTTGAATCTGCGTCCCCTTTCAATATTGAAGTCATCACGGAGCTGTAAAAAAACTATCATTCCCTCAGAGAGCCTAGATTTTCGAGCTTTTCCTCCCTCAAGCCTCCCATCTCCCTAAGAAAAATACCCCGTACCCTTCCTCCCTGTTCTCAGAGAAGGGAAAACAAGTCATTTCGTCGTTCTGTGCTCTGCTTGGTTATTTTTCCAACAAATGGGTGGATGAACCCATATTGGGTTTTCTGTCCATATTCTCCACAAAAGAAAGACCCACCACTCAGTTCAACTACAACACTTTCCTGGCGGATAGTATTCACTAGAAGTTATCAAATTTCTCCTTAGAAGGCATGTTCCGGTATTCCTCAATACTGGCCTACATGTTCACTTTCTTTCAAGCGGACAGGTTCTCCTTTTCAATGCAGAAAATGGAAAAGGATGGGAGACCGCAGGCGGTACCAGCTTGGACTTCACTACTCAAACAAAATTCAACATAGTTTAGTTTCAAACACTTTATCGAGCAGTTCTACCATCCAGTGGTGAGCATGCTCAGTGGAAAACTTGAACCAAGAATAAATGAGGAGATTCAGAGGATTTTACGCCTATCATACCTTGCAAAAATTGGAGACTAGTATCTTTACCAAAACCACACCGAGATTAGAGTATATGGATGCGAGTTAGCTCCATACAAATTTCCCAAGTATCTTCCCATGAGGATATTTTCCCTGGAGTACATAAGGAAAATGATTAACTCCGATGACATACATTTTGTGTCTCTGAAAAATAAACAACAGCTTAGAATTAAAGGGAAAATAGGGTCTTTCATTTGCAATAGCCAAGGCATCAGGGAGGAAGCAGACAGACTGTTGAAAGAAATGAAGTTTTATGTTAGTTTCATATGGCACTATGATCCATGCAGGATAATTTATGAGATGAGGATTAAAAATAAAAATGTCCCATATGTTCATACACCCAAGCCTGAGATAGAGAAGTTTTCAAATCAAATAGAATGGGAGCCAAACACTCTGGTTGAGATAGAACAGTAGGACCCTTCGGTCATCATCTCACAGACTACTACACCATAGGTTCCCAAGGAGAAGAGACCCAGGAAGGATACTTCACCTTCCATCACCAAAGTCCTGGCTGAAGATTTCCAATTACACACCAAAAGGCCAAAAATCAGTCATACACCTGACACAGCTGGTGAAAAGGAAATCCAATCCACTGCAACTATGAAAGATGATCGGTCACTTCTGAGCACAAGAAGCAAGCAAATCATTTCTACATTTTTTCCTAACAAGCCCACGAATACTCCACTAGTGGACTAGCCGAGTAAAGTAGGACCAAAGTTGAGTGTTTTTGAGAAGTATGACTTGATCAAAAAAAAAAATAAGACACTGACCAGTAGTACTTATGCTCAGTTTTGGAAACAAACTTCAACGACACGGAACAGACTATTTTCTGCATTCGATACAGAGAAGGGAAGAATGAACATGGATTTTCTGCAGGCACAGGTGCCGGACCCGAAAGCCATCATTGATTACAAAAGAGAAACATTTGAGTTTCATACTAGAGATGTGCATCCCACTGATCAGATGGATCTGCACAGGCAAACTGGAGAAATGGTTTTCTCCACATTGGCAAATGCTTCTACTGCGGCTGCTAAATTATAGATATCTCTGAGCAATGTTCAGACACAGATGAAATTAGAAAAGATATCATCCTTTGCAAAAGATAATAGAATTAAGACGTTGGAAGAATTGGTCCTCAAGATCAGGTATGACCCCTCGAATGTGAAAGCAGTTGAGGAGATGTTAAAAAAGAAAAATTCCATATAGAATCTCTGAGGAAACAGTTGAAACTGCCACCAACGAAAGATGCACAAGCAAAGGAGATAGCTGAGACAGAAGGGGAAAAGGATGAGATGCTCAGGTTGATTATGGAGCAGAATGCACAGTTGAAAGAGATGGAAGAAGAAATGGAAAGGTTAGTGAAAGAGAAGGAACAATCAAATCCTATGGAAGTCATTCCATTGAGCACAGTTCCACTCACAGGAGTAAGCACAACATCTACAGCAGAAATCCCCTCAGCAGAAACTCCCTCAGCAACTCCACTGACAGCTCTTGACAAGACATTAGAACTAGAAAAATCCATGGAAGAGATGAATTTTCAAGAGACAGATATTAGCATACTTACAAATGAGGTTTAGAACCTTCAAGAACTCAAGCCTTCTTACCAAACCAGCTATTCCAAGGAGAAACAAACATCAGACAAATTCAAACATGAATTGCAACAACTTCAAAAGAAAACAGTGGCAGGCAAAACACTTGTTGAGGTCAAGGAAAGTGTCTAGATGGATATCACCAAGTCCGTAAATGAAATATGGCCTATGGTACAAATCATGTTCGAGAAAAATGAACTAGTGCAAAGAAGCAAGCAGGCTATTGAGAAAATAAGAGGAGAACTGGGAGAGATTCCCACAGAAGCCACTGAGATCATTACATTCATGAATTCAAAAACCGGAGAAGAGTTAGAGGATTTGAAAATTGAAGATAGGATGGAGACCATCCTCGAGGTCAAGAGGGTCATAACCAAAAGAGGACTGATGCTATAGCTGGAGGACAAAATCCAGACTATGGACATAGGAGTGCAAATATTTTTCAGCAAAATTTAAGCTCTGTAGAAGAAAGGCCTCCCTAGCTTAAGGGTCATAAATGACAAGTTAATGACACTTATTATAAAAAGAAACTAGCCACCATGGCTAAAGATAGTTCGAAATTCTTGGGAATATAGGGCAGTATCACAGGCAATCCGTTCTTAGAATCTTTACAGTCAGACATCAGCATACAACACGAGATCCGGTACATTTTCATCTTCAAGACAACTTTTGCGAAGTATACAGAGATGGATGAAGTATACCGAAGACTATTCAAAGTCGTCGTTCCCAGTCACCTTCAATGGGAAGAGTTATGCAATCTGATCGAGTAGGAGATGAGGTGTCCAAGCCCAGTCAGCTATCCAATCAGATGAGGTCATGCAGAGGAATCACCAACGATTTACCCCAGAATTCATCATGAAGATTTCAACACAACATCAAACAGTTCCTAAATTTTTGTATCTTGTTGAGTTAGTTAGCTAAATTTAGAATTTGTCACATCCTGATCTTTAATGGCAGGATCGTATGTAATTTTTGATTATAAATACTTCAAACTTTGAAGTACCAAGGGTTGATCTTTTCGCCTTGTAAGCCAGAAAAACTGTAATTTTTATCAAGAGATATTCCTATCAAGGATTTATCTTTTCGCGTGTTATTCATTGGTGATGTTTTCTTTTCTATGTTAAATGTTTTTCTCCCTCAGTTATCATATTGTTTTCTAATCTAATCTTTTAAAAGTAGCACATGTTGTGGGATTTATCTTTGTATACCCTATTTCCGGCTTTGAAAGATCTAAATGTTTATCTTTCTGATATTACAGTGAAAAAATTCTTAAATGCTTCTTTACTTTAATTGATATTCTCATCTTTTCGGCTATTCATCACTTTATTACTAAAGAATCCAATGAATGCATTATATTGCCCTGTGAAAAGAATCTTTTTTTTTTTTTCTGTTTAGACCTCTATCTTTATAATACAGACCCCATAGCCCAACGGAGGCATAAAAACCTTTTTCAGTCAACCTAACAAAAACAAAACAAACCATTAAATCTTATTTTGTTTAACTAGCCTAATATCTCAAAGTTAAAACATAGCTAAATCATACAGAGAGATCCCTCTCTGAAGCCGGTAGGGATAGATTCCAGTTTCGAAGTGATTGGATAAAGTTACCTCTTGTAAATTTCTTCTACTCTGACAACCTCTTGGAATTTACAGAGCGTTAACATCATATATGAACAAAAAAAAATTCTGGATCATCTAACCCTTCCCCTCAGAACTCTGGTAACCTTATAGTTGGATATTCTCCTTCCATTTTGAAATTTTCTAAACTACCACCTTTGCACGGTGTAGATACTTGACTACTACTTGGTGAACTTGTACTTCTGCTACTGGACCCACATCCTGGAAAAATTATTCTACCACTAATTATTTGTTGGTTAACTGCTTTTTCTTTTTCAGTTGTCTTAGTCGCACATGGGGTTGTGGGTTCCACACTAATTTGGATCTAGAATGGAGAGCCTTCTTCTACGTCGGGCCCATGACCTTTGGTTTTCCTCTCATATGTGGTGTGAAATATATCCTCAATATGCCCCATGGTGTGGATATCCTCTACCTCTTCCTCATCATTGTCCAAGCCCTCTTGTTCCACTATAGCCCTCTTCTTACTATTCATGTTGTACTAGTAGGGTCATCTGTTGCATGTCACACCTACATTCCTTATGATTTCCCTAGTTTGTTCATCATCCATCATGATGGGTTCCATTTCCTCCTTCTTATGGATACTCTCCAGAGCCTTCTCCATTTCTAATATCTTCCTTAGTGCTTCCCCCAACTCCCCCATGCATGCAGAGTGATCTAGTTGTCTGATTCCATAGTCATCACGCCTTTATCATGTAATAAGATCTTGATTCATGTTTAAAGAGAACTAATGTACCTTCCTCTAGGTCCCTTCAAAAAATCCCTCTTTGTGGTAGTATATGACTTTGTTGTATCGAATGAAAACTCAGTGATAAACCCCACAGTAATGTTATCTAACCAAAAATCCACTACGTGCGTTAATTTGTTATTAACCCTTTCCAACCGTGCGATATTTTTAGTAGTCTACATTATTGGTCTAATCCGATTAGTCAAATGGGTATCTATCAACCTTAATATCCACTCCTTTAATAACTATGGAAATAAATAGAAACATCCTTCATGTAAATCAATAAACACATACCTTTGCAGGTACTGGAGCGGTGTATACCTGGAACCCTTATTATCTTTCTACGTGAACTCCAACTGCTTTATCTCCAACAATATTTCAATATCTTGATTCGTAGGATTCCATGGCCTGAACATCCCTTTCTACCACTGCATATTCTTCACCAAACCCCTTCCTAGATATCCTTCAAAGTTCTAGCCGACAACAGAATCATTTGTTGGACGTATGGGTTGACCTGAGTTGTACCTTAGTTCTTGTTGGGCACAAGCCTATTTTGAGGAGATGTTATTTTTGGAGGAAAAAACAAGAATGAGAAAAGTACAACTGGGAGGAAAAGCAACATGTGTAGGGAAAGCATGCAAGGCGTGCATGCAGGGAAACCTAACCACATTCGGGTTAGAGTTTGTAAGAGAATGTAACATTTTTTGAGTTGAGAATTAGTGTAAATAAGTACCTAGGAGGTCTAGGTAGAAAAGAGAGAAAGGAGAGAGGGTGGCTAAGTTTTGTTCGGTAACTAAGTTTTGTAATGCTCAATGAAGGAAACCACTGTAAGACCTAATACCAATTTTGTAAGTTGTTGAGTTGTAGGAGGGTAGAGAAACTTGATCTTGAGGGTTAGATAGTAGGCTGAGGAGTCTGGTGAGCTCTAGTCATCCTCACAAGGATCATGGAACATGTTGTGGTTGTAATATCCGAGACTGTAGTGTGTGCAGCGCCATATGTTACAAAACCATAATAAAAGAGAATGAGAGCCAAATATTTATGGATGTAGTCTAGGAGGGGGTGAACCACGGTAATATATGTGTTAGGTAATGTTATTGGTTTCATGTTTTCTTTATGTAAGTAGTTATACCATTAATGGATGACTGGATAATTCTGTGGGATCTGTTATATGTTAGATATATTATAATGCATGCATATATTTAGAACATGAATGAATATTAAGAATAATAGAAAGAACAACCAGATCAAGACCTAATAATATGGAACACAATCCCAGATCCCCGCTCTTTCCTAGACTACAAGCATCTGAGCACTACAGTCACCCATAGAACTATCTCAGTTGAGACTGTGCATTGCACTCTGTGTGTTGAATTTCCTTCTGGTTTACCAGAAGGGCCTATATTTTTAGAGGGATTTGTTGGAATCTTGTTTAGATTTGAACCTGGGTCAGCCCAAGAAGTAGGAAGAGAGAGTAGTAACCAACAAATGGTTATATTGTCGGCTAGAAATGCATGGGATTGAGTGATTGGGATATGTGAAAGAATCATGAAGAGAATGAAGCTATAAAAAGAAATTTTCATACCATGGAATCCAACGAAGGCGTATATTGAAAGCTAGTTGAAAACAAAGGAGCTGCAGTTTGTGTAGATAGACAATAGAAACCCTAAAATAACACCACACAAATATCTGGACAAGTATGTGTTTAACGACTTACATGAGTTGTTTTTTTTTTTTTTCCCACATGTGTTGCAGGAGTGGATATTAAGGTTGAAAGGAAACCACGCAACAAATCAGATCATACAAATAGAGTGGAATCCTATGGATATTGTGCAGTCACAACAAATTGATAACAAATTCACGCGCGCAATGGATTTCTGGCTAGACAATATTGTTGCAGGTTTTATCACAGAATTTGCAGTAGATACCACAAAGTCTTATAGCACATCAGAGAAAGAGTTCCCGAAGGGACCCAGAGGTAGGTATATCATATCGTTGTATACTTCCATCAATATCCTACTGTACAACAAAGGTGTAATGACTATGGCATCAAACAGCTAAACTTCCCTACATGCATGGGGGAAGGGGGGAAGCACTAACAAGAACTGCAAAAATGGAGGAAGAGATGGATAAGGGAAAGAAGGAGGAGGCCTTGGACCCAATCATGATGGAGGAAGATAAGATCTAGCAGATCATGGAAACAGCTGGAAAAATGCACAGTGGAGTGCCCTGCCAATATAAGATGAAAAATAAGAAGAGATCCATCGCAGAGAGAAAGGGCTTGGAAAGTGATGAAGAAGAGGTAAAGGATCTCCATGTTGTGGAGGAGATTGAGGAAATCCTGTGTGCAACATATGAAAGAAATACAAGAGGTACAAGGGAAGGAACAAAAGGAATAACTCCTATCCATGTCAGTGTCATTGTAGAACCCATAAACCCATGTGCGACTAATACACCAAAAAGAACACCATTGTTTAGACAACCGAATTTTAGTGGAAGAAAGATAGAAGGAAGTTCACCAAACCAAGGAGTAGTGACTGGAGGAGCCAATTCAGGAAGTAGTATTCAAGTATATACATCGCTCAGAGGTCATAGTTCATCATTGTTCAATATGGTAGGACATGATCCCATCATTAGGTTACCTGAATTCAAGGGAGAGGCATCAGGGGATCCTCAAAAGCACTTGTTTATCTGTGAGAATATTTGGGAAGAAAAGAAGATCACAGATGAGGATACAAAACTTGTGCAGTTAGATATCATGCTAAGAGACTGCACACTGGATTGGTACATGAGCTTAGTTGTAAACAGTCCACTAGGAAAAATAAGGACAATTACAGATGTCAAGAAGCTATTGACAAATGAATTTCAGAAGCCTATTTCAGAAGATCAGTACATGAATGAGATGATTGAGATGAGATAGAAACTAGGAGATTTTTTTTGTGAGATTGATCAGAGGTTCAAATGATTGAAGGGTAAATTGAAGTATTTCATAACAGATATGCAGCATAGACATCTCTTTGTGAATTCACTGCTACCACACCTGAAATACCCTTTGAGGCAGCAGAAGTTTTAAACGTAGGAATAGGCTCTACAGGAATCCCTACAACTCGAAGAGAACCAGTATCAAAAGAGAGATCTGGAAATAGAAGAGTTGAAGGAGGATCTGAAGAATCTCACATTCTAACTAAACTAGAATAAGAGAAAAGAGAAAAGGGAAGTTGTTTGGTGTACAACATGCAGGACAAAAGGACACCACAAGAATGAGTGCCCAACTTGATCCAGGTGGATATTGGTGGCCACCCACCTTCTCCAACTGACCCAAAACATGTTTCTTGCAATTTTGGTAATTTACTATTTTTAGCAGTTTTTAACTTCCGGGGCCATTTTGAGGCCCTAAATGATGTTTTTCTGAGAAAATGGGGAGAAACATGGATCATAGATCAATGTTTCTCATCCAAAAGTTGTATTCCTCGGATAGATATTTCCAATGAGCTATCATACGCCTAAAACAAAGATCGTATGCAAAAGTTACATCCCCGGGAAGTTGATGCACCAACTTACCCAAACGGGGCCCACATGACTTTTGGCGCTTCATCTCCCAGGGTTAGGTTTTTGGATGTCTAGGGTTTTTGGCATTCCTTCTTATTGTAAAAAGGCCTTCAGAGCCTCATTGTAATCATCTTCTCATAGATGCGAGTAGCCGTCACATCTCTTCTCAGAGATAAGCTACCACCATTCTAGCGAGTCTTTCACTCTGTATTTTACAGTCTCTGTACATTTATTTCATTAAAAGAAATTGTGTATTACTATATATTTGTGACTCTTGTTTTATTTCAGATATATCTCTGTTATATTGTTGTCTCTCTTTCAATATCTTTGAATATTTCTATGTTATATCTCCGGTCTCATTTCGTGCCGAAAATAATCCGAATCAGTGGTATCAGAGTGGGCTGCTCTTGATCGTTTTCAATGCATGTCCCCAACGAGGTCTGAGTATAGCAAGTTGGGTCTCAAGCTTTTCTCTCTTGAGGAAAATCACTCTCGCACACCCAAGAAACCCTTAATGGCGGAAGAAAAGAAAAACGACAAAGCAGATGATCCTATCAGTTTGTTGCTTGAGCAAGCTCTCACGCGACAGAGGGACGAAATGATGGAGATTTTTTCCCACATCCTTCAATGCCTGCCTATAGCATAAGGCACATCTTCATCAAGTGGCCACTTTGGAGGCACCTCGCCTTTCAAGGTACAGGTTAATTTTGATATTCCTGTGTTTGAAGGTCAAATAGATGCAGATGTCCTAGATAAATGGTTAAATCTGCTAGAAGGTTATTTCTCTATTCATAATTTTTCCGACAAGGAAAAGATTACCTTCGCACTCCTTAAGGCTCTCCCCCATGTCAAACATTGGTGGGAAACTTACTGGGAGCAGAGTTCCACAAAGTAGTCTGGAATATATGGGGTCGATCCCACTTGGGATTTTTTTGTGGATGCGGTAAAGGAACAGTACTACCATGTTGGCAACTATGAGGATCAATACATGAGATGGACCACACTGCAGCAACAGAGGGGCCAAGAGAGGGGCCAAGTAGTTCCATAGTTCACCAATACCTTCCATACCTTGCACACCAAGCTGGGTATCAAAGACTCTAAACAACATTTGGTTCTGAAATACCATGGGGCTCTACACAGATACATCCAAACTGAAATGGATTTTCTAGACATCTCATCACGCGGTGCTGCCTATCGATATGCTGTTAAAATCGAGCAGAAATTTAAGCACCAAAACAAACGAGAGTTCGGGTCTGCAAATCCACAACAACCAAAGTATGACAAAGATAGCCCTAAAAAACAGTCTCCCGAAAACCAGTCCAAGCCACAGGAAAAGAAGGGTCACAGGAAGACAAAGAAGGACACCGGAAAATTGTGCGATTTCCACAAAAGCCCCTAGCACAACACCGATGAATGTCGCTCAAAATAGTCATTGGTGGCCGAGATCAAATACAAGGAGCCAAACCCTGATTCAGAATCTAATCCTGAAAATAATGGGAAAAGACAGATCATTGACGCAGACCCCACTGCTATTGTCGCGACCGCAGCAATTCAACCAGAAGAACCAACAGATCCTGAAGAGGGGGAGCACCTTTTTCATTCACAGATGTGGGTGAAGGGGACCCCGCTACATTTTATTGTTGATAGCGGAATCCAGAAGAACCTCATCTCAGCAGAGGTCATCAAATATTTTGGATTGTCGACAACACCACACCTGCAACCATACAGCATCAGGTGGCTTCGCCATGGACAAGATCTTCATGTCAGCCAGTAGTGTCAATTGAAATACAGCATCCAACCCTTCAAGGATGAGGTATTATATGATGTTGCCCCACTGGATGCCTGTGATGTTCTCTTGGGCCAGCTATATATGTGGAAACGCCATGCTATCTATGAGTCTCGACCCCGTAGTGTCATTGTTACTCTGGGGGTCATCTCTATAGGATACCAGAGGTAGTTCCAACTACTGTTCCACCTAAACAGTGTCTCAAGGTAGTATCTCATACTACAAAATTCAGCTTCTTCACAATCTATTCAAAGGGTGAACAAAAGGATACTGCAACCACCATAGCTTCGGCCCAAGCACCTTCTATCCAACAGAAGCAGGTCAACAAGGTTGCAGCAAAGAACACAGATTCCTTCTGCACACAGTCATCTAAAATAGCTAGACTGGTTAAAAAGGTCCAAACCTTCCAGCCAAAGGTTCATGATAGCCTTCAACAAGCTAAGCAACGCCACTTCCCCAGCAAGGTAAGAAGATCACCAAGATTCAGATTCAACAATCACTTTCCCCTCCCCCCCGAGAACTCAACGCAATGGATAAAATTGCTTAATAAGGAGGGAGGATTGATCCAGGTGGATATCAGTGGCCACCCACCTTCTCCAACTGACCCAAAACATGTTTCTGGCAATTTTGGTAATTTACTATTTTTAGCAGTTTTTAACTTTCGGGGCCATTTTGAGGCCCTAAATGATGTTTTTTGAGAAAACGGAGAGCAACATGGATCGTAGATTGATGTTGCTCATCCAAAATTTTTAGTCCTCAGATATATATTTCCAATGAGCTATCATATGCCTAAAACAGATATCGTATGCAAAAGTTACGACTCCGGGAAGTTGATGCACCAACTTACCCAAACGGGGCCCACGTGACTTTTGGCGCTTCATCTCCCAGGGTTAGGTTTTTGGATGTCTAGGGTTTTTGGCATTCCTTCTTATTGTAAAAAGGCCTTCGGAGCCCCATTGTAATCATATTCTCACAGATGCGAGTAGTCATCACATCTCTTCTCAGAGATAAGCTACCACCATTCTAACAAGTCTTTCACTCTGTATTTTACAGTCTTTGTACATTTATTTCGTTAATAGAAATTGTGTATTACTGTATATTTGTGACTCTTGTTTTATTTCAGCTATATATTTGTTATATTGTTGTCTCTCTTTCAATATATTTGAGTATTTATGTGTTATATCTCCGGTCTCATTTCGTGTTGAAAATAATCTGGATCACAACTTTTGTGCAATACATGGAAATAGGACTACCAAAACCTTTGCCAATAGGAGGACCATGGTGCAAGATATGTGAAACACATGGACATGATCCACATCATTGTCCAATGATGTAGAAGTATCAGACAGTACCTAAGAGTTCATATTGCAACTTTTGCAAGTTAGTGGGTCATGATGAAAAAGATTGTAGGAAAATGGACCTAATGTGGGAGAGAACGTTAGATACATGTAGGGTGTAGGAAAAAATGATGACAGGGCAAGTTGCACCTCATTTTAACTAGGTACCACCTCCATACAACACTATGCAACAACAGTACAACACTGTGCATTCTCAGTATAATAACGTGCAGCCAGAGTATAAACCCATGCAGTATAATCAGGTGCCTCAGTACAATGCACCGCAAGGAGATCGAGGTGAATACAAGGGTGGAGGATGAAGTATAGGAAGATTTGGAAGAGGAAGAGGTCTAGTAGTATGCCATAACTTCCAATAGCTAGGACACTATGCAAGGGAATTTCCACTTACACCGGCGACATGCATGTATTGTCGTGCAGCAGAGCATGATATGGAGGATTGTCCAACATTATTGGGAAAAATTCAAGAAAAGAGAAATCAGAACAATTAGAATGTTTAGTGGATTTTTGTAGAGGTGAGGGAGGATGGAAGAAATATCAACATAGTTATGTGTGGAGGATCTAAGACAGGAACTATTTCATTACGATAGGATCCAACACAACACCATTGAGTGAAGAAGAATAATGGACCATAGAGACAGTTTGATGCGGGGAAAGAAAAACAAATATTCAAGGAAAGATAGGAGTTCCTCAAGAAATATGTTACATCTATATCAACCACCCAGCATACTCAGAATGTACCAATGTACAAGATTCCCTTATCAATGTACCACACCAGCGAAGTACCACCTATAGCGCAAGTAAGTACCATAAATAATTTTCTAAAATCCTATGTTAAGCTACTGAATGACCAATCATCTGTTAAAATGTTGCAAAATATGTTAGAAAAATGTAACACGGAATTAGAGGGGAAGTTAGAATAGAAAATAGTCAATCACCTCCATACAAGGAGGACAAGTAGGGAATTCATACTGAATGCTAACATTGGAGATTTCAATATGGGGGACACCATACTAGATTTAGGCTCTGAGGTAAATGTGTTACCCAAGAAGACATGGCATTGTATGGGAGATCCCACACTAGGCTATTCACCTGTCCAATTGAAGCTAGAAAACCAACACAAATTTCTACCAATTGGAAGGCTTAAGGGTGTGACAATATATCTAAATGGAGTGTGCACTAAGGAAAACTTTGAAGTAATAGAAATAGTAGACAGTACACCACCTTATCCAGCATTGCTTGGGATGGATTGTGCATTTGATAACTAGGCCATAATAAACTTGAAGATGAGGAAGATGGAATTTGAATCAGGAGAATACAGATTCGTTGCATCTTTAGATCCATCATAAGGAGAAAGGTTTATAGAACCCACTTGTTTATATTTGGAGGAAATTAACTAGTTATACAGAACCACCTCATGTGCGTCGTGAAGAACATTATGTCAACCCAAATGCAGATGGGGTACTCATCTAGAGGAGAATCACATCATGTGCTTCTCACTCAAATACAGGGTTGGAAAATTGGCAGCAAATATTACATGAAGCATCCACAAGAAGGTGCGCAATAATAGACTGCGCAATAAGATGTGTGGGTACAGAGATAATAGAACCTCCCAGTTTTCATGGGGTGAATGACTTAGAAGAATTCCTAACAAGATATGAAGATGAAGTGTTAGATAATCAGAGGCTCTTCTCCCTTTACATTTCACTCAAGGAAACACATCCAAGATGGTGGGGTGCGCACAAAGAAACAGTTAAGGACTAGTACCAATGTAAGCGACTATTGTGCATTAGATTCAACGTAGAGCAGGGAAGCAATGAGATAAAAATATATGATGTACAGGGGACACTAGCACAACACTTGGAGAAGTGCAGAACACTATGGAGGATGACACCACCATAGAAATGGCCTCATCACTTCATCCACACATTGGAAGTAATTCCAGCAAACTGGTATGTAGACCAGGAACTGTGTAGAGGCATTGCAGAATGGGCAACATTACAGCAGAATTTTATAGTCACTTTCTCATTTGAACATGAGAACCCCAAATTTGATTCAGAACTCAAAAAATCATAGGGGTGATACTTATTGATTAACCACAGGTTGAACTTATGATAGAGTATCAACAAAAGAATAAACAGACAGTTAAGAAACTACTGGCATGCTATCATGTGGAAGAAGAAACACCAGATGAATATGACCCATGCAACATTCATAGTACATAAGTTGAAGGTGAAAAATAGGTGGAAGTTCCATCTCTAGAATCATAAGTGTTTGATGCACCGATCAAGGTGAAGAAAGTCAACATTGGGACAATTGAAAATCCAAAAATGGCCAGCATTGGAGACTACTAGGATGAACAAATAGTGGAACGAATAACAGAGTTATTATATGAGTACATCAACTTGTTCCCAACCACATTTAAAAATATGAAAGGCATAGAAGGAAAGCTAGGAGAGATGAATATACCTCTCAAACTTGAGGATAGATCTATCAGACAGAGACTATATAGATTGAATCCAATATATAAGCATAAAGTGAAATCAGAAATTGATAGAATGTTAGAAGTTGGAATCATATAACCAGTGGAGGAATATGAATGGACAATCCCTATGGTAGTGCAAGAAAATAAACAAGGGGGTATAATGATATGTTTCGATCTAGGGAAATTGAATAATGCTTTCCTACATGACCCTTTTCCCACACCTTTCACAGATGAGGCATTAGAGAATGTGGGAGGCCATGTGGCCTACTCATTTACATATGGATTCCCACATTACCATCAGATTAGGATAGCCCCAGAAGACAAGTACAAGAACACTTTTTCCATAGAATGGGGATCCTACCAGTACACATTCATTCATTTTGGGTTGAAGAATGCACCAGCTATATTTTCTAGGGTTGTAATAGCTTCATTCAAAGAATTCATCCATCAGTTTTAGAAGTGTACCTGGATGATTGGACAGTCTGCAGTCTGTTGAAAGATCATGTAGAGGTGTTAAGGCTGATGCTGGAAAGATGCAGGCAGTGTCAGATATCATTGAATATCAAGAAGTGCATTTTGGGGACACCTTTTGGAATATTGTTGGCACATATAGTTTGTAAACAAGGGTTATTGGTGGATCCTGCTAAGATTGCAATCATTGTTAACTTACCACCACCAAAATCAATTTGTTAGTTGAGAGAAACATTGGGACAAATAGGACACTACAGGAAATTCATAAAAGGATATGCGTAGATCACTGCGCCAATGGAGAAATTGTTAAAGAAAGATACTAAATTTTAGTGCAATGAAGATTGTCAACAAGGTTTAGACACCCTAAAAGAAAAAATGGTCACAACACCTATTCTAGTATTCCCAGATTGGGAAAAGACATTTCATGTGCATGTATATGCATCATCCATAGCACCTTAATCTATTATGGTGAAGCCAGGAGCAGGGGATTTGGATCATCCTATAGTGTTTGCTAGAAGAAAATTGTCAGACTCATAGTAGAACTACAATACTATAGAAAGAGAAGGCTTAGATATGGTCTATGCACTTCATAAGTTCAGACATTACTAATTGGGAAAACACTTTAAGATGTTTACATACCATCCATCCCTCAAATACCTAATCAACAAGCCAATGTTGGGGGGGAGGATATGTATATGGCTACTATTATTTCAGGAATTTTATTTTGAAGTGACACTCAAACCAAGGAAGTTGAATGCAAGACTAGATCACTTGTCAAGGGTAACCAATGGAGAAGAACCTACCAACTTGGAAGACAATTTCCCTGATGTAAAGTTATTTTCAGTCCAATTAGTTGATGAATATTGTACTGGCATTATTGAATACTTGAGTACAAGGACTACACCACAAGAGTTTAACACTGTGAAGAATAAAAATCTGGTAGTCAGAACCACAGACTATCAACTTATTGCAGGACATTTATACAAAATGGGCGCAGACAACATTTTGAGAAGATGCATACTAGAACATGAAAATCCTAGGATTTTGGCAGAGGCTCATGAGGGAATAGTTAGAGGACATTATGTAGGAAAACCTACAACACAGAAGGTATTGCGCACAGGACTATGGTGGTAAAAAATTCATAGAGATGATAAATACTATTTCCAGAGATGTGATATATGTTAGAGGGTTAGTAAACCTAATAAAAGGGATGAGATTCCCCTAAGACCACAAGTAACCTTGAAAGTATTTGAAAAATGGGAAATAGACTTCGTGGAACCAATTAACCCACCAACAAAGAGGTCAGGAGAAAGGTGTATCATTACTGTGATAGAATACTTAACAAGATGGGTAGAAGTAGCACCAGTCAAAGACTCCAATGCAGATACAGTAGCACACTTCCTTTTTGAGCAAGTTCTGACCAGATTTGGGTGCACAAGGATTTTGATGAGTGACCAAGGCACTCACTTTATCAATAGTACTAGCAAGGCTATGACTGAGGAGTTTGTAGTCTATCATCAGAAGAGTACACCACACCATCCTCAAGCAAATGGAATAGTAGAAGCCTTCAATAAAATCTTGGAGAATGCTCTAACAAAGATCTGCAATGTCAACAGGGATGATTGGTATTTGAAGATACCAACATTACTGTGGGAATATAGGACTACATGCAAAAGGTTGACACGAAAGACACTATTCAGGTCGATGTATGGACAAGAAGTAGTGGTGCCATTAGAATTTCTGGTACCTAGCCTGCACGTCGCAACAATTACCAACATGAAAGAACGAGGCACACTAAAAGAAAGGATAATCCATCTCATGGAAATCGAAGAGGACAAGATCCTGGCAGAATTTTACCAGGAAGTACAGAAAGAAAGAGATAAATCCTGGCATGACTGACATATCAAAACAAAGAGTTTCAAGGAAGGATACCTAGTCTTACTTAATGACAGTAAATTTTTTCAACATCCAAGAAAATTTAGAACACATTGGCCAAGACCCTATGAAGTAGACACTCTCATAGATGGGGGAGTTGTACAGCTAAAGGATCTCATAGGCGCATAGATGAAAGGAATGATCAATGGGAGTCAACTAAAACTGTACAGGGATAGTTGACCTCCTAGAACTTAAAACTTATTAGCACAATAAGAAAACATGTACATAGTGTATTATAGTAGAATTTAAGTTAGAGAAAACGAGAAAAAGAGGGAAAAATAAATACAAAAATAGAAAAGACAGAAAATACAACGCGCGACAAAAGAAAAAAATGTATGTGTGCAACAGATGAGAGATACACTATGCACTAAGGAAAGGATATAGTATAAATACGTTGTGAACTCAAGATGCTCAATGCGCTGAAAAGGGGACCAACAGTTAGAAAAAAAACAAAAATATGAGAAATGATGATTACGGTCAGAAAAAGGGGAAATATGAAAAATGATGGTTATGGAAAAAAAGTGTCAACTTACAGAATTTATGAAATTTAATGGAACATACACAAATAGCTTTATGAAATTAATCGCAACCAAGGAAGCTTCTCTGAGAAGCTTCACAACATTGATGACATGCTCTATATAAAGGGGAACTTGGGAAAAATATAACTTGTTGTGAATTTGTGAACTCACAGAGATAGAGAGAACGTAGAGAAAAGGATAATAGATGAATTCATAGTGCGTACCATTCGAATCCATTCGATGAAAACCAAACAATACCCACAATGGAACCATCAAAGATTGGTGTGTCGAGCCAAGAAGTGAAGAAAACAAGTAGTAGGGTTAGAGTGCCTCAGGGAACTAGCGAGGTCGAGCCAGAAGCCACACAAAGGGGGGAATTTGTCGATGTTGACGCATTTCCCTCATCACATGAAGAACCAACATTGCCTACACTGGTGGAGGAAGAAACGTGATCCCCAACAGAAGTTTCCATGGACGTCGATCCGCAGGAAAGCCTGTAGGGCCGACGGGACAAAGACATAGGAAAGACATAAAGACCTGTGAGGGCTAAAGGATCCCATAGAGTAAATAGGGACACCATAGTACAAACATAAAATGTTTCACTGAGAAAACCCCACAGAGCAGGGTCTACATAGAAGCAAGAGGGTCTAGTCGAAGATGTTATCGGCCAGCCAGAATTTGACGAGGGAAAAAGAAAAATGGAGGTTGGATCCTCAATCCAGCCACCAAGGAGAAAGTGAAAACATCCCATGGTGTCATCACAGTGTCGATAGCCCGATGCAAAAATAGTCCTACGGTGCATTCCTGAGGGGGTGTAGGTCACACCTAACCTCCTAGGATGCGTGGAAATACTACGGTATTTGGAACACAACATGGTCGATGCTGGAAAATTCCTAGAGTTTGCACAACAAGTATACCTTGATAACATAGGCACAGGCCACTTTGGTGACCCAATTCTATAGCCAAAACAATGGGTAGTCGGCCCGGCCAACATGGGCATTCTAAATCTGCTAGAAATTACCCACTTCGGCAAGGGGAAAGAGGCAAACAACTACGTCAAGTAGTTGATGGTGGTCCTCCATGGAGGATTCTTATGGTTGGAGGAGCTAGTTTTAATAGAATTCAAACTCATTTCATTCATCACATGTCTGCCAACTATGGGCGAGATTCCCACGCAATACCTTGATGAAAAAAAAAGGAGAAATCCCTAGATGAGAAAATGAAGAAAATGTATGGCACAGAGAGGGGCTCGCATGGGATCATTATCAAGAGGATCAGTGATGCAACAATGAAAATGGCCACCAAACTCATGGCCTTCAAGATGCTCCAAAAATTCCGCAAGGAGGAATTCCCTGTCAGGGTCGTCATAGTTGCAGCACAGTGTGCCATTGGCACTCTTCTCAGCTAGGCCCCGTACTTATTGAACTTGTTCCTCGATGAATGAAACGATGCGCAAGACTTGGGAACATATTTCCACTACTCATGGTTAATGATTTTGATCACATTAATTGGGTGGAAGGAGCCCTCATACTCTCATTTTTGTGACCCCAAACATAGAAGTGCCAACACAGGTACATTTTCTAGGTACTTTAGTGAAATACAAGAGAGTATTGCAAATACTTGAAGAATTACTCCAGACGTGGTCGCCCAATTGATGGATATATCCAACTTCAAAGAGACAAGGAATAATATGTGGATCCAAGAGTGTAGGGATCTAGGGAAGGAGTGGATACAATTAAGATACTGCATCATTGAAGAAGACGTAGAAATGGCCATGAGGGATTGGCATGACGACTGGAGGATTATGGTCATAACTCAAGAAGTGCCTAAGGGTACGGAGGTAGATGGCAGGGCCAACCAAGACACCTGCAAGAGACAAAGTTGCGCCTAAAAAGTCGAAACCAAGTCAAAAGTCGGCACAACAAAAGAAGGGGAGTGCACCAAAGAAAGATGCACAGGCGGGGAAAAAGGACATTTCCCCAACAACAAGAGAACAAGGGATGGGGGATACAACAACACAAGAAACCCCCTCAACATCCACCCCATAAGAAACAATGCAACAATAGAGGCCAATCATACATACAGGGGGTTTGCGCAAGAAGGAAAAGGTGCACAAGCAGTTGTCAGAGTATATGAGCACCGAGGATGACGCAAACCTTGTGGTAGAAAAAGTACAGGAACACGCAGCTGAAGATTTTGAAGATGCCCAGCACCAAAGAGGCTGAATTCAAGAATATTTGTTCGATATAAGGCAGGTCCTAGAATATATCAGAGAAATGCACACACCTGGAAGAGGGACAGATTCATTCCTAGTAGCAACAGAATCAGAGGCAAGGGTTGTGCCGAATGAATAGGATACCATCCAAACTATAGCACAGGCAAGCTCGACCTTCCTAGTTATTCCCAACATGTTGCACATGGATGAGATGAAATCCCAGACACCACTGAAGGATTTGGTGCAAGTAGAGTTGGTACTAGAAAGGATACCAACCAAGGCACTATACAAGCTTCAAGTCAGTTTCGCGCAGGAGGTGTAGTCGCGTGCATGAATAGATGCAGTAGACTTGCATCATACAAAGAATGTAAAGGAAGCATTAGAATTGGTAGTCGAGTAGGTCAAGCTCAAAACTAAGGAAGAAAAGGAATGTGCAGATAGGATAGAGTAGGTATTGATAGAAGCATATAACTGAATCCCGAACAACGTGCAGGAAGAAGAGAGTAGAATAGAGGATAAGATCAACCTAATTGTGTGGACAATTGACCAGTACATGCAAGAGATCAAGGAGTTAAAAGAGAATCTCAATTCCACAACCTTGCCTGAGTTCCGGGAGCAGAGGAAAGAAAAAATTGCACTCCAACTAGCACACATGGAGAAACAAGTCAACACAACAGAAGAATTGTTTGATAAAGCAACGTATCTTTGGATAGCACTAGAGGAGAATGAGCATGTCCAGCAGTGGGACCAGGAGGAAGAAATCATAATCACAACAATACAGGACCTCAAGTAGAGGAAAAATGCAATGAGCATCATCGAGCAGTTGAAAGGGACGCAGGATATGAAGAATTTGCATGCAGAGTTAAAAGTTGTGCAGTCGCAGAAGAGGGAATGATAGGCCCAGATGGAACCTCTACAAGAGAAATCAGTGAATATAATTGCGTATTTGGAGGAGGAAAAGAATAATATGGTGTAAACATAGGAAGAGTGTGCAGTAATCATACAATAGGAGGTCACAATGCAAGCACTAGAGGTGGTAACAAAAGAAGTTGTGCAAGCCCAAGCCAAAGGAAGGGAACTTACACACAAGTTCTACATCCTAGCAAAGGTTGTTGAGGGAGCGTGAAATGCCTAGGTGGCTCAGGATGAGCCACATGTTAGTGTTGGGGTCCTGTTAGGTGCAAGCCTATTTTGAGGAGATGTTATTTTTGGAGGAAAAACCCAGAATGAGAAAAGCACAGCTGGAAGGAAAAGCAGGACGTGCGGGGAAAGCATGCAAGGCGTACATGCACAGAAACCTAACCACATTAGGGTTAGGGTTTTTGTAAGAGAATTTAATACTTGTTGAGCTGATAATTAGTATGTATAAGTACCTAGGAGGTCTAGGTAGAAAAGTGAGAAAGGAGAGAGGGTGGCTAAGTTTTGTTCGATGACTAAGTTTTGTAATGTTCAAAGAAGGAAACCACTGTAAGACCTAATACAAATTTTGTAATTTGTTGAGTTGTAGGAGGGTAGAGAAACTCGATCCTGAGGGTTATATCATATGCTAAGGATCATGGTGTGATCTATTCAGCCTCACAGGGATCATGGAACCTGTTGTGATTGTAATCTCGGAGACTGTAGTGCGTGTGGCGCCATATGTTATAGAACCATAATAAAAGAGCATAAGAGTCAAATATTTGTGGATGTAGCCCAAGAGGGGGTGAACTATGGTAATATTTGTGTTAGGTGATGTGATTTATTTCATGTTTTATTTCTGTAAGTAGTTAGAACATTAATGGATGACTGGATAATTCTATGGGATCTGTTATTTGTTAGATCTGTTAGAATGCATGCATTGATTTAGAAGATGAATTAATATTAAGAATAACATAAAAAAAAAAAACATATCAAGGCCTAAGAATATGGAACACAATCCCATATCCCCACTCTTTTCTAGAATGCAAGCATCTGAGCATTGCAGTCACCCATAGAACTATCTCGGGTGAGATTGCCCAGTACACTTTGTGTGTTGTGTTGCCTTCTGGTTTACCAGGAGGGCCAATAGTTTTAGAGGGATTTGTTGGAATCTTATTTATATATAAACCTGGGTCATCCCAAGAAGTAGGAAGAGAGAGTAGTAACCATCAGTTCTCCATTAAAACCCTTATCACCATCAGCCCTTCTGGTAAACTAGAAGGCTACACCGCACACATAGTGCATAGCACAGTCTCACCCAAAATGGTTTTTGGGTGACTGCAGGACGCATGTGTCTGTAGTCATGGAAGGGATTGGGGTTTTTATTTCTTTCTTCTTATTTCTACTTAACCATGAATTCTATTACATTATTCATCAAATCTATTCATTGATAACATTTATTTTGCATATCTATTTTAGTGTGCATTGTAAGTAAAATCATCCATTCATCTATCTAACCATTCAATTATAATTGCAGAAATAGTAAAACATTAAGACACATTGCACATAGAGTTTTATTGTGGTTCAGCCCCCTGGGGCTACGTCCATAAGGATATTATTTTATTTCTTCTTCTTCATCAAAAGGTGTTGTGTGCATTACATCATAAGATACTAGAGGGTAGTGAGGTGGACTAGAGTCACACCAAGCTCCATAGCTTGTGAAATGACCCACAGTTACATAAACTCCATCTAAACTCTGTGGCTATCACCAAAATATAGACTCAAAACTCAACAAGGACAACAAAAGATACTAAAGATATGATAATTCTCTCGCTACATATCTAGATGCCTCAACCTATTTTTTATCTCCTCTATTTATACTACAAAATTGGGTTAAAAATCCTTACATTACATTCCAAAACCCTAACCCTAACATGGCTAGGTTTGTCCACGTCTATGCTATATTTCCGCAAATCCTACCATGTGCACTTCTTTTCCTCAAAATATGGCGTGCTCTCCTTCTTGGTCCAATATTTCTCGCTTGTTGCATTGTTCTCGACCTTTTCTCCAAAATTGAATCTTCTCTCAACATAGGCATGCACCAACAACAGGACAGAAACCTTTTAGGTTGGTCTATGGCCAAGAAGCAATAACGTCGATGGATTTTATTTTTCCTAGCTTATGTGTTGCATCGATTACTGATCTTTCATATTCTGGTGTAGTAGAGAAGATATTTTCATAGTTAGTATAGCTTGAGGAAGATCACTTTTTCATAGGGTTCCATCAGCAAGTTCAGAAGGAGAGAGAGAATGGATGGAATGATAGACACATTAAACATAAAAGTTTCAATTGGGAGACTTAGTATTACTCTACGACAGTAATTTCATGCATCATCCTTGAAATTTTTGAATGCATTGGTTAGGACCCTATTTTATTAATAATGTGACGGAGGCAGGTGCTATGCGGTTGGAAACACTGAATGGAGAAGTTCTTACAGGAATGGTGAATGGAAGTCGGTTGAAACTCTATATATACAACCACCATATGAGCATTAATTTGAGTTTCGCAAGAGCACATTTATCATAGTAGTTGTAATATAGTATGGAGGTAAAATACAGAAAAACAAACAAAAAGTAGAAAAAGAAGAAAACAAATAAAAAGTGGAAAAATAAAAATAAACAGAAAGGTAGACAGAAAAAAGTATGGGAAATAAAGAAACAAGACCCATGCATAAAAATGAAGTATCAAACTAATAACATAAACAATGCAAAGGAATTTAAGAGCGCATAAAATTCAAGCATGAAACAGGATCATTAAGGGTATTAAAGCACGAAAAAGACAGTTAAAAGGCAGTAATGACGAAACGTTTGGGAGACACATAGTTAGAAATAGAAGGTACCACTGAGGATCGGGACAAACTAGAAAATTGAAGGAATATTCTAGTGAAGGATTTGGCATTAATTCCATAGTAAGGAAAGTATTGATTACAGACTCTAATCAGATTCGACACTTACTTTGGGCATGAAACAAATTACGTAGTTGTCGAAGGGTTATAAAAGGGCATAAGTGGTCGACGGGGACAAGTTATTTGCATGTGAAAAGAGTTGTGATCATATAGAGCATACCAGAGTTGAAACAGAGCCGAAATAGAAATGACACAGAGAAGTTACAAAAATCAGTTGCAGAAACAATGGCACCACCAAAATTTGGGGCACCAGCAGTCGCAGCACGCAAGCAACCAAAAATACCATTAGTTGCACCAGTGTTCATGGAAACACCCAGAGATTTGGCCTCGTAGTTGATCTTTCACAGGGACTACATACCACCAAGAAAGGACATTGCACCATAGGTTAGAGTACTCGCAGATGAAAATTAACCAATGGTCATGCTAGAGATACCACCTAGTGTCATTATTTAAGGGGAGGTGCTAGGAAAGATCACTTCCTTAAGTTTGCATACCACGATATAAGAGATGAATATAAGTTTACTGATATGGCATGGGAGAAATATTTGTGTACCAAAATCATACCAGGGATAGGTGTAATCCTACTTGAACAACAAAGTTGGGCGGCAAGACTAGAGAAATCAGGAATATTAAATCTGTTGGATATCCCTCATTTTGGAAAAGGTCGGGAGGTAAATGCCTATGTCAAAATGTTACTAAGTTGTGTCCATGGAGGAACATTGTGGATATATCCAATAGTATATATTGATACACAAATAATTGCATGGATAATGAGCTTTCCAAAAGAAGGAGAGGATCTGACAAAATTACTCACAAACAAGGCAGGAGAGAAATCATTATGGAAAACTATGAAGTATAAATTCCACACCTTCAGAGGGAAGCAAGGGTTAGATGTATCAAACACAAGTGATGATTTTGTATGATTTGAAATGCATGTATTGTCCTACAAACTACTAAGGAAATTCCACAAGGATGAGGTGTCAGCCACAAAGATCACATTTGCAGAAAAGTGTGTAGAGTAGATCCAAATGAATTGGGCCACATTTTTGGTAAATCAGTTTTTGGTAGATTGCATAGAATCCCAGGAGAAATGCATGGAATTTCATTATTCTTCACATATCATCATGATCGCACCAGTTGGATGAAAGGAGCTTGGCGATTGCTAGTTTTTTAAAATAGCAAGTGGAGGTAGTGAAGCTACACGATATGTGAACCCATGGCATATGAAAAATAGGAGGAGACAACTAGATAACAATGCCACATTTTATGTCTATCTTGAAGAAATTAGACATATCATAACACACACATTGTGTCGCACCGCCCATATGGTAGATATTTACCAAGATATTGTGCACTTTAAACTAGGTATGCACCACATGTACATCCAAGCCAAAAGAGACCCTACACGCCAATGGATTCCAACAAGCTACAAGTTGGCAGTGGATGATGTATGCTTGATTGATAATGACTAGGAAGAAGAGTGGAAAGTTTCAGGGGAACAAATGTGTTAAGGTCCTAACCCGCACATAGGTAGATCAATGTATTCGGATGTAATAAAGGTCAATATTAATAAGGCCTTTCAATAAAATAGAATAAGGCGGATGTAAGAAGACCTGATAGAAGCTTCCGCTTCTAGAAGGATCTTCCTCTAGATTCTTCTCTTAATAGACATATTTAGTATAAATAAGAGGCGAGGGTATGAGAACCCTAGCTGGGAGATTATTGTAACAGAGCGCTTCTCGACTGGAGGTTGCCCCCTCGAAGAGGCCTGTGAACATTGCTATCTGAATCAAAGTGTTATTTTTGTTGCTATTTCGTATATCATTTCTATGTATTGTGAAGATTATGCTGGATATTTTACTGTCATTCTGTCATTTCTAGCATTTTATTTATGTTCTGCATATTTTATATATCTGGTATCTTGCAAGTGGTATCAGAGCACTTTCCTTGGCAGAAATTGTGGGTATTTTTTTTTTCAGGGTAGAGACATATTTCGGCGTCTTTAAGCCACAAAGATCTGTCGTTACGTGCATAAACCCGTGGTTGAGGGATTCATACATGCAGGAAATACAAGTGGTTCTTAAGCGCACATCTATTGGCCACCCTTGTAACCCTTGTTGGTACCCCTTCGAGTGGTAGTGCATCAGACAGCACCTGTGTACGGATCGGCCTAGATTTCCTGAAGCCCTCTTTAGATAAACCTATCGACCGTTGGATTGCTATAGTGTCACCGATAACAGCACTCGGGAAGATACTCTCTAGTACCTGGGTAGTCGACTAGTACGGCTAAGGGTATGGTCTATCCTCCTTAGTTAGTGCCCTGAGATATTGGGTCGAGTACTACTATTGGACCCCGCACGTATATCAAAGATCTATAGCACAGGGAAAGCCCTTGTCTGTATAACCCTTGAATACCTAACCCTTGGGGAACATAAACAGCAACATAAGCAAATTAAACCAGTGATATCTATTGACGTGCATCTGTGTTTGCGTTGCTAAGTAAATACTCTCTGGTTCAGAATTTGGGGATTTCAACACTGCAGCATTCTTCAAACCATTATTTGAGACCTATTCCATTAGACTCATCTCTTCCCCCTTGTCACATTCATCCATATCATTTTTCGGCAAAAATTTATGACCCCGGTCGCTCCCATTTTTTCACCATTATTTGAGACCTATTCCATTAGACTCATCTCTTCCCCCTTGTCACATTCCTCCATATCATTTTTCTACAAAAATTTCTAAACCCGCCCTCTCCCTTTCCAGTTCACCCATCATCATGGCCCATACCCGTATCCAAGAACTAGAGTCTCGCTTCAACACCTTGGAATCTGGTTTCCTTAAGACCCAACAAGAAGTGCAACAACTTAGTGCTACTATTGCCTCCCGTGATGCCTCCATAAATGCATCTGTCAATGTAGCCGTGTAGTCCACAATGGTGGAAGTCAAACACGAACTAACCACCCAGCTTGAATCTGTCTTTGCATCACTCTACACCAAACTCAAAATCCCTCTCGATGACTCTTTTCCTGATGCACATAAAAAGACTAAAGGTGAAACTTCTTCCCATTCCTTTCAACCCCATCACTTTCAAAGGGACATACACCTTCTGTGGGTGGATGTAACCAAATTTGATGGCTCAGACCCCACTGGTTGGGTTACACAAATGGAACATTATTTCTCTCTCTACAACATTACAGATGACTTGGCCCGGTATGGTGTTCTCCATCTAGATCAAGAACGTTGGCAATGGTGGCAATGGAGAAAAAATTCCCGTCAAGGATATATTGCTTGGACCCAATTTGTTGCTGATCTTTATGAACGCTTTGACACTGACACCAACCATTTGGGTCGTTTGACAAAATTGAAGCAATCAGGCACAGTCGA
>ML784881.1:188234-205352 GCA_009831015.1 Picea engelmannii | reverse complement strand
CCCTCGCCGAATGGTGGTACAACACTACATACCATACAGCCACTCGCATGACTCCCTTTGAAGCAGTATATGGACAGAAGCCACCTTCAGTTCTCTCATACTTACCGGGTACCTCGAAGGTCCAGGCGGTTGACCAAACACTTTCCGTTCGAGAGGACATCCTTCATACCCTTAAAGAGAACTTGGTCATGGCACAGAATAGAATGAAGCAGCAAGCAGATCAAGGTCGCTCTGAACCTCAATTTGCAGAAGGGGATCAAGTGTTTCTGAGACTGCAACCATATAAGCAAACTTTCCTCAAGGTCAAGCATTGTCAGAAGATAGCACCCAAATTCTATGGCCCTTACACAGTTCTCAAGCATGTGGGACAAGTCACATATCATTTAGCTCTGCCCAGTCAGTCGAAGCTACATCCTGTTTTTCATGTTTCATGCTTGAAGAAGGTGATTGGAACTAGGTGCCAAATTAAAACCAACCTTCCAAAGTTAGCTGAAGAAGGCTCCATTTGGCTATATCCAGAAGCAGTTTTGGACCAGCGTCAACGTCACCTACGTCAGAGAACCATCAAGGAAGTGCTAGTACAGTGGAAATACATGACTCTAGCAGATGCCACTTGGGAACCAGCTACCATTCTGCAGCAGTTTCCACATCTCAAGCCTTGAGGACAAGGTTGTTTTTAAGGGGGTAGACATGTTAAGGTCCTAACCCGCACATAGGTAGATCAATGTATTCATATGTCATAAAGGTCAATATTAATAAGGCCTTTCAATAAAATAGAATAAGGCGGATGTAAGAAGACCTAATAGAAGCTTCCGCTTCTAGAAGGATCTTCCTCTAGATGCTTCTCTTAATAGACATATTTAGTATAAATAAGAGGTGAGGGTATGAGAACCCTAGCTGGGAGATTATTGTAACAGAGCGTTGCTCGACTAGAGGTTGCCCCCTCGAAGAGGCCTGTGAACATTTCTATCTGAATCAAAGTGTTATTTATGTTGCTATTTTGTATATCATTTCTGTGTATTGTGAAGATTATGCTGGATATTTTACTGTCATTCTGTCATTTCTAGCATTTCATTTATGTTCTGCATATTTTATATATCTGGTATCTTGCAAAATGGAGCACATTGATAAAAAAGAAGAAAAATATAATGAAGATGAAGAACTAATTGAGGGACAGGGAAATGGGAAATGCAATGGCACAAATAATACATTGAAGATAGGACCATCAGTAGAAGATGCAAAGAAAAAAGTCCCAAAACCAGGGGTCAAACAAAAAGACATTGGGAAGGACCTAGCCCCAACTGCACACAAAAATATGAAATCCCACAAATTATATCATGTCTTTACTCTGACAAATGATGACATGGATAGAATTGGATACCAAGTGTGGGATGCCACAGAGGAGGCAATTGAAGAAGCATCACGAAAACAAGATGAACTGCACCAGAAGGTGCAGGACCATTTGATGATTATACAACAACTATTGGATATAGTGAGGATAGCACCAAAGAAAGGCTCATGTGAAGGATCGTCAACGATCCTGATTGAGGAATCAGGGACTACCACTCAATTCTTGTCAGAGTTAGTATTCAGGTGCAGAGTGTTGTAGATCGTGTCAAATGAATTCGAGTTCCTGACACAAGACCTACAAGAGAAGATAAGAGAAATAAGTCACTTGGACTTACTCGTTTCATGGATGCCTACAAAAATACTATAGATCTTTCAGATTGGTATTATGTAGGAGATAAGGCTCCATGTTAAGTTAGCATACAGAGAGTTGATCAAGGAGACAGAAAAGAAGGAAGAAATACAACAAAATCATTCAATTTCTCTTCAAGAGAAGAGTGAGGTTGGAGAAAAAAATGAAAGAACGTTGAAGGAGAAGAGTGTTATAGAAAGATTTGCCTCACCCCATGTAATCTTGCATTGAAGTCATGTTTCCATTTCCCTTTGTAGACTTGAAGTCCCATTTTTGCAAATCCCAGAGCTAAAAACAAAATGTTTCCATATATACAAGCCATGCCTATATTATAGCATGCATATACGTAGGTTGCACCATTACAGTCCATGTACATCGAGAAATGTGCCCAAAATTTAAAAATGGTGTCAGGTTTCCTTGTCACGTCATGAGATCTATGATCCTTGACCTTCCATATACTGGAAATGTTCTGAATTGGCCCTTTTGTTCCACTTCAAGGCTATAAATGGGCCAAATACGAGTTATGGAAAAGAGGAGAAAGAATTCAACTTTGAGAGCAAAGTTACTTTGGAGAAATTATTCACTTCACATTGAGTCTGCATCTCTTTTTCCTTTAAGTTTGAACACATTGTTCAGCTCCCAAGCTCTTCCCTTATTGATTGATAACTCCATTGTCTCTCTTATATGAGCTTGCCTTTGGTGGAGGATTGAAGTGGTGGAGGCCCAACTGGAAGGAACTTAGTTTCTCGGTTCCGAACCATGGCGACACAAAAGTTTATAACTCATTCACTTCTGTTGATTATATCTTAATAGAAATACTCTTTTCTCATCTAATTAATATCTCGCAAATATTTAAATTGTTATTCCATGGGTGTATTTTTTATGAATGTTGATGGATTATGCTATTGAATGTGCTAAAATTATATATTATCACCATATGATTGTGTTGCTTGGTTGTTGAGGACTAGTTGCAGGTATATTTCTTTGGGTCAAGTGCTCAACAGTGGACTTCATGGAATGTCTCGACGAGTTAGGCCTCTTATATTGTATTGTTAGCATATTTGTTTATATATCATACTTGAGATTAGATTTGATTTCTACAGACATTTCCTTCTATTGTGGTTTTCCCCTAGACATAGAAAGATTTTCCTCGTAACAAAGAATGAGTTCGAGGAAAAGGAAGAGAAATCATGAAAAGAGAAGGATGAGGATGAGAAAATGGCACAAAGAATACAAATGTCCACCAAAAATATCTATAAGGAGATCCCAGAAGTACCAATGGTGGTAGAGGACACAATGTAAGAACATCTCTCAAGAATCAGTGAAGTCATTAACGGGTTCCACACCAAGATTAAGGACTTGGAATTGTGCACCATTCTGGGGACACCTCCTGAGGAAAAGGATCAAAGGGAAAGGATAGTGACAACCTCAGTGGAAAATATTAAGAGTCTAGACCAAGAGTGCACGAGGTTGTGCAATGAGAGTACGCATATTTTGACATAAATCACGATGAATCCAGAGTTGAAGGATATCGAGGATAGAATAAGAATCATATAGGAGTAGGTGCAGAAAACCAATGAAAGCATCAACACTCTATCGCCTATTGAATAGATGGAATCCATCATTGCAAATAGATAGATATACAACGAAGTATAAAATGATAGCAGAGCATAAGAAGATTGTGTAGAAATTGGAACCCCTACAGAAAGAAGCACTCAGGGTAATAGGGGAATTGTCCATTGTGCAGGGAACGATGAAACAAGTAATGCACAACACTGAGGAGAAACTCATGACCCTGATTGTGCAAGTCGTATAGGAAATTTGGGAAAATAAGCAGAAGTAACAAAATAAGTCGCAGTAGTGAGGGAAACCCTCCAACATTTCATGGAGGCATGGAGGAGTGTGATGCAATAGGCCTGAGTGGCTCAGTATGTTCCACAGGTGATTGTTGGGGGGATTTTGGATAGGAATTTTGGATACAGTTTTGAGGAAAAACCTAAGTATGAAGGAGATGCATAGCAGCAGAAGAAATAAAAGAAGGTGGGAGTGGAGTGAGTAGTAAAGGCACATTTAGGATTGAAGTGCATAATAAAACAATACTTGGAAGAGAATAGAAAGAGAATAAAGAAAGAGAACAAAGAAGGAATATAAAGTGGGAGAAAAGGAAGGACAACAGTTTGGCATGCAAAAGTAGAGAGACACGAAAAAGAAGGAAGAACAACAATCAGGAATGCAAAATAAGCATGTAGATGAAAAAGCAGGAAAATCACACCCAAACAACAAGTCAACATGATTTGTAATGAGTCATAATGAGTTGTAATTAGGTTTTTGGGACAATCAAGTAGGGTTTTGAGCCCCATATTCCATGTATAAATATGTAATGGGTTGGGTAGAATAGGTTTTTGGATCAGAGCTAAAGTAGGCTGAAAGTGAGATACTATACTGATAATGAGAGAGATTTTGTGTCTGAATTTTTATGGAGAGGCTTGCACTATAGAGCGACTAGGAAGGATGGGGACTGATAACATGATGAATCTATCATAAGCACAGTGCCCATCCTGAGAATATTACATAGAGAATAATAAATAAGCTAGTCGTTGTGGATGTAGCCCAAAGTTTGGGTGAACCACATTAAAACTATGTGTCTAAATGTCTTGATATATGATTGTTCATGGATGATTTATTTATGCATGATTAGATATAAACATGTGTCATAGATGATGCGTAGTAATGATGAATGTTGCAGTGGATAGTTTATGTTGCAATCTATAGTATAATGGCACGGTACAATTGAACCTACTAATTAATCAAAGGAAGAGATGCAGAATAGTGCACACAATATATATAAGTAAGAATTACTATGATGATTGCCTTATATCCCCTCATTCCTATAGAAACTTGGTTCATGTATCCCCAATAGATACCTTGGTTGAGAATTCACTTGTATGCAGGTGATGTTGAAATGGCTGGTATTTGAAGGGTTTTTTTGGTTTGCTAACTTTGGCTCTTATAACTGTGAGCCAACAATGTCAATGAATACTTTACCTAGGAAAATGTTTGATATTTATAAAATTCTATTGTTAATGATTGGTTAACAGTGTTTTTTATTTCGACACATAAGGAGTCACAACAGTAAGAGAAATGGTAACCTATACTAGGATGGAAGAGACTTCCCATAATAGAGAAGAAGTTTCAAATGAGAGGAATATGATGTAAACTCCTCCAAAATTAGTGGAAATTGTAAGGAACCTCATGGATGAGCTTCAAATATTTAAGGATGATAATGAAAATCTCATCAGAGAGAAAAAAAACAAAATTGAAATAAATGTAGTACTGCTACAAATCCTCTATGCTATTTAAAGGCAGTTGCAACATGGACCAACAACTAGTGATATTGAGAGGCCTCAATCCAAGAAGACACAAAGACCACCAGAAATTCAAAAGCGCGGTCCAAAAATAAACAATGCAGGGAGAAGTACCTCTAAGAAGGCACGGCATGGGTGCCAAGAGGCACACAGCGAGCAAGGATTCATCCATAAAATCACCTAGTGAGAAGGCATAGAGCTATGAGGATTTTTTCAGTGATGAGGTCATATCAAAGTCCCAAAGAAAGAGGAAGAGGAAGAGGCATTCAAAGATTTTCATAACCAATGAGTTCAAGAAGGTCAAGCCACCTACTTTTTATGGAGAAATCAAAAAAGGGGAAGAAGCAAAGGCATGGTTATTGGGCCTAAAGAAATACTTAAGGGTACATGACTAATCTGAAAATATGAAGTATAAAGTAGACATATTTAACCTAAATGGAAAGGCCTCCATATGGTGGGAGGATATTAAAAATGTAATAGGTATCCATGAGATAGAACTAACATGGAAACAATTTGAGTAATTATCCAAGAAAAAATGCATGTCTGAGAGGTATTATGATGAAAAGATAAGGGAGTTTCATGAACTCAAATTGGGTCATCTCACTATGGAAAATTATGTGAATATATTTTTGGATTTGTTGAGGTATGTACTTTACATCAAGGATGAGAAAGTGAAGATGCAACATTTTCTCAGTGGCCTACCATAGTCTTTCCAAGATTGGATTGAATTTGTTGAACCAAAAACACTTGAAGACACCATAATAAAGGAAAAGTGTTGCTATGATCATTCCAAGCACAAGATGGAGCATACTAAGGTGTGGAAGAAAAAGGACAAGATGAGAGTCAAGAAGAAATGATTCAAATATTAATTATTTGATAATTTTGGAAAGAATACCAAGTCAAATTTTCCCACCAAAAGTGCAAAACACCAAAATTATACCACTTGAAGTGAGAATAAGACTTTTGGACCAGCGGCAAAAAATATCGAAGACCCAAAGAAAGGGCCACTAAGACGTTGGGGGTGTGGAGAAGAGCATGTGTTGAGGGACTTCCCTCATAGAAAACATGATAATAAAAGGATATATAATTTCCAACAGGGTACTACATTCAACGATGTGGCCAAGAAAGTCCCACAAATTTATGCAATGGTTGAGAATCAACAAGCAAATCACCAAGCTTTAGTGGTGGAATAGAAAGTAAACTTGGCAACCACTCTGTTTCAATTTTAATTGAACCTAGATCTAATTTGAGTTACATTACTTCACAAGTTTTTGAAGCATCTATTTAATAGAAGGAAAAATGTAAGAATCCATAGTTAGCCACAGGAACTAAAAATAAGGTAATTGAATTTATTAAAGCATGTCAATTCGATGTGAATGGGATGCCTACACAAGAATTCTTGAATATACTTCCATTGCGATCATATTATTTGTTGATTGGCATGGATTCGATGATTGATTATAAATCCAAAATAGATTTTTATAATAATATCTTAGAGTGTGAATATGAGGAAGGAAATAAAACAACCTTACATGAGGTGCAAAAACATATATCTATGAGGCATATTTCAGCACTACAAGTAAATAAGTGTTGCAGAAAACTATGCCCCATATATGTCATACACGTATTAGAATCAGTTGAAGGAAATAAGCCTAACATTGAATATCATCAAGTGCTAAGGGGATACAAGGATGTATTTCCAGAATAAATGTTGGGCTTGCCTCCCAATAGGGACATTAATTTATCAATTGAACTCATACTAGGATCAAGACCAATGTCTAGAGAACCTTATAGAATGACGACACCTTATTTGGTGGAACTTAAATTACAGTTGAAGAAAATGTTAGATAAAGGATACATATGGACTACTGTGTCCCCCTAGGGAGCACCTTCCTTATTTATTAAAAATAATCATGGTACACTTGGATTGTGAATTGACTATAAACAACTAAAAAAAATGACTATCAATAATAAGTATCAGCTACCAAGGATCGATGATCTCTTTGGCCAGCTGAGATGAGCTACAATATTTTCAAAAATAGACTTGAGTTTTGGGTACCATCAAGTAGGAATTCAATATGAGGACATCTACAATACTTCCTTTATAATAAGGTATCGGCACTACGAGTTCTTGGTGGTGGCATTTGGCCTTACAAATGCACCAGACACCTTTATGTGCCTAATGAATTGTATCCTTAGCAAATATTTGGACAAACTTGTATTAGTGTTCATTGATGACATATTGATTTATTCCAAGAACAAGTAGAAGAATTAGAAGCATCTCAGATTAGTGTTGCAAGTGTTAAGGGAACACAAACTATATGCCAAATTTAGTAAATGTGATTTGTTTCAGAAATGGGTCCATTATTTGGGCCATGTTATTTTTTAGGAAGGGGTAGAAGTGGACCTTGAAAATATTAAAGCTATCATGAATTGGCCTGTGCCAAAAGATGTGATAGAATTGAGGTCCTTCATGGGTATGACTGGGTATTACAAGAGATTCATAGAAGGGTTCTCAAAGATTCATCACCCAATCACTTCACTTCATAAAAATGGAATGAAATTTGTTTGGACAACAGATTGTGAAGCTAGTTTTCAGCAGTTAAAATCCCTTCTAACCCATGCACCTATTCTGAGGATTTTTTATCCAAGTAAGGATTTCTTAGTATGTACAGATGCTTATAAGGAGGGACTTGGAGGGCCTATGATTAAAAATGGCCATGTAATTGGTTACTAGTCACTAAATTTAATGAACATGAGACTCATTATGTGACTCATGACTTAGAGCTTACTATCATATTGCATGCTCTAAATATGTGGATACATTATCTGTTGGGAAAAAAAAAATTATTTATGGCCAACCCAAATTGAATGTTATACAAGATAGATGGATGGCTCTTATGAGTGAATTTAATTTTGAAATCTGACACATTAAAAGTAAAGAGAACCAAGTAGCAGATGCACTTAGCAAAAGTATGCAAATCATTCGCATGGATTCCATGAGCACATGTGAATCAAATATCAAGGAAAGAATTAGAAAATCAAAAGAATAAGATGAACAATTTGGGAGTATAAAAAAATGCTTGGAACAGGAGCCAAATGGGCCAAAGTACAGTGGATACCAATTGTTAGAGAACAACTTATTGAACTGCAAAGGAAGATTGTATGTCCCATTTTTAGCTAACTTGAAGAGGATCATAATGGATGAGATTCATAGAAGCCCATATTTTGGTCATCCTAGATACCAAAGAATGAAAACAACCACAAGAAAGTGGTATTATTTTCCAGGAATGAAAAAGGGCATAGATGAGTACATTGCCAAATGCTTGGAATGTCAACAAGTCAAATTAGAACACAAGCACCCAATAGGGTTGTTTCAACCCTTCTCAATTTTGGAATGGAAATGGGAAGTCATCTCAATGGAATTCATCATCGAAATACCAAATACAGATAAAAAAATAAAATGATTCAATCATGGTGGTTGTGGATAAATTGAGAAAGGAAACTCACTTTATTCCGGTGAAATCTACCCACAAAGAAATCTACATTGCTAATATTTTTATGAAGGATATTTTTAGGTGCCATGGCATTCCAAAGATGATCATATGAGATCAGGATGCCAATTTCACTTCAAGTTTTTGGAAATATTTATTCACATGTTTTGGGACACAATTATCATTTAGCACGGCTTACCATCCCCAAATTGATGGGAAAACAGATAGGGTGAATAGGGTGTTAGAGGACATGTTGAGGATGTATGAAATGCATCATAGCAAGGAGTGGGAAGACTACTTACCCTTAGTATAATTTTCCTACAACAATGGATATCAAGACTCATTAAATATGAGCCCTTTTGAGGCATTAAATGGAATGAAGTATAACATCCCAATAATTTGGGATAATCTAGTAGACCGGATCACTCTTGGACCAAACATGCTAAAGGAAATGGAACTAGAAATAGAAAAGATAAAACTGAATTTGAAAGTGGCTCAAGACAGGCATAAAAGTTACACAAATAGGAACATAACTCAAAGGGAGTTGAAAGTGGGAGAACATGTGTATCTTTGTATCAAACCTAAGATAATATCCCTAAGAATGGGACATTGTGCCAAGTTGGCATCATGGTATTTGGGCCATTTGAAATTATTGAGAGAGTAGGATAGGTAGCCTACTGTCTAGCCTTACCTCCCACAATGAAAGGACTCAATTTTTTCCATGTATCATTTCTTAAGAAATATGTTCAGGATGCTAATAATGTAATTAATTGACCTATGATTCAAGTGGAACCCAAGGGAGAATTCCATCTCGAGACTCAATGCATAATAGATAGGAGAGAGACCCTCCTTTGGAACCAATCCATCACGCAGTTCAAGGTACGGTGGAAACATTTTGGACCAGATGAGGCCACCTGGGAGTTAGAGGATTCCATGAGAAATACATAGCCATTTATGTTCACAGTTTCACATAGTATTTACATTGGTAGGTAGAACACCGAGGATGGTGTTCCTTTAAGGGGGGGGGGGATGTAACACCCCATTTTCCCCAATATGTAAATATATGACTAAATTTCTCCATGTGTCATGGCTAGTATATTTAATGTTTTGGGCCATGATGAACAATTAAATGATTAAATGCATTTTGATGACAATGAAAACAAATTTTTGATGGGTGGAGAAATTACACAGAAGATGATGTCACGAAAGGGAAATGGTGAGGAATTTTCCTTGCCAATTTAATATTCAAGAAAACCCATATTTTCCATTTTTCCATAATTTTGGTTAATGAAGGAAGCTGGTAGTTGAACTACCAGCTTCCCACAATTATTAGAAAGAATGGGGGATTGTACCAAGGGTTTCCTTGCCTCAGAAGCATGGGAAGAAAAGTACCCATCTAGAGAATTTTGAATTGACCCTGGAAATTGGGGGAAAAGGACCCATGAAATAGGGGAGGGAGAGACACATTGGGGGGGGGATTATGAAGGAAAAACAAGGAAAATCTTAAGAAAACCGAGCTCATAAATGGGGAGGAAAATTTTGAGTTCTTATCTCTGTGACTCCCTTATTCAAGAAGAGTCCCCTTTGCCTGATGGAATTAGAAATATATCATTGTTAATATCTATTGATGAAGGAGAGCAGCCTTCATCTATATACCTCTATTATTGAGTGATATTTTTTCCCTCTTGGCATCATCTTTGGTCTAGGGGGCGGCCATATGCAAGGATAGACAAAGGATAGTTGTGCCTATGGTTGGGTGGAAAGGAGGTCACCCATCAGTAGTTGTAAATCTATCTTAAACTCTAAGATCAATATTTTAGTGTCTTGTATATGCCATGATAAGTACCTTAATGCTATGGAATTTATGTTTTGGTTATGTGAAGAAGTTGATAATCTATTCAAGTAGTGAAATTTTTTCTCCTTATGACTGGCTAGTTGTAAAATCTGAAGTGAGTTGTGAAATATTTATTATTTTATTTTCTCTTTGACTACCTCTATTCTTTTTTAGTATTGTACATGTTTATTTATAACTCTGAGTAAGAACAAAGAGATGGTTGGACAATTGCAGCCCATCTATTTAAATAAATTTCACATTTTAATATTGGAGACTAAGTTGTTAAGGTCTTCACAAAACATCTAAAGTTAAGAAAGTATAATTTTTGTTGACTCTATGGGAAAGACTCTCTCAAAGTTTCATAGAATTTCAATGTGTATTGATTGTGTATGTGAGTCTAGAAAAGGTTAATAATCCTTGTTTCTTCTCAGTCTTATGAAAGGGAAGTATTTGTGAGTTATAAAAACCTTGATGGGGATCCCTGGTCAAAAAAATAATCCTGCTTGATCTCCAGGTGAATGAAACTTGAGTGGGTCGAGGTGAAGTTCTTAGAGGAAGATACAATGAAGGGTCACGGGATAGTCTATTTCCCAAACTATTTGTTTAACCCCTTTGAATTTATTGTAAAAAACACAAAGGAAAAACTTTGGATTGGTGGGTATAAGAGTGATGGTTTTAATATCATACCAAATACATGGGAGACATGGAAATGTATTTTACTACCTAGAATATTGGATCCCTGGAGTACCAAGAGATCCATTGTGTTATCAAAAATATGGAAATCTTGTAGCGTGGAAATAAAGAATCATCGATATGTCGATATCAGGTGGGAAAGGTTCCTACATGGGGTTCCAACCCTTTCATTTGTGAATTTAATCATGTCACGATGATGATATTTTCCCACATGGTGTTATAGCCTTAAAATGCCCTACTTGTGCATACTTGGCATTGGCCTTTCTACTTGCATAATTTGCCAATTCACTGCTGAGGAACTCTATTTAAAAAACTGTTTTTTGGATCATGTATGTGCCCTATTGCACTACTTCCCATGTACATACACTTTTTTCATGCTAGAAAACCCACATACATACACTATCTTCATACTAAATATCATGTGTTTACATCCAAAAGTTGCAAGGAATTCAGTGGAATTAACGGGATATTGGAGGTTTCCCAACCATTTCACCTGCTATAGCTCATTCTCAAACTGAATAAATATCCTTTTGTCATATAAAAGGAGGTCTTGGGGTCTCTTTCCATCATCAAGCATTAGAATGGTGAAACTCTTCCCAAATTCCCTTTCCTTCCTTGCCCAAGTATTTGCAGCTTTTTTTGAGTCCATGCCTCAGCATTCCCTCTCTAGCCTTTTTCTCCCATACAATCCCTTCCCTTCCCTTAGAGTGATCAGAAGATTGTGAGAGAAGGAATTTGGAAGGTTCACTTGGAGAAATTTTAAGAGGAGCTCGGACCAAGTTTATAGAGCGTCAGCCTGCAAAGGTTGTAATTTCTAATCTTTGAATATTGAATAAAAGAATATTTTTCCCTTTCCCAAATGACATATTTATGTCTTTCATTTGATTTATGCATAACGATTTATATCTAACCCTAATTGATGAGTAGAAATAGAATATTTGTAGCATTTTTTTCCTAAGTGTTGATGCAGGTCATCTTTGGGAGGAGACCAGCATCCAAGGAAGCAACAAAGCTCAAGGAGGTCTGTTATCACTGAAATTTTGTCCGCAAATGGTTACAGGAATCCAGCAACTTCAAACAGTTATGAGGTCACCCATGGACCAAAATTACCAAAAAATCATTTCCAAAAGGTCCAAAACTATACAACTAGTGATAAAATTAAGGTGTGTTGTGACTACACAGGGCGCGCGCGCACATGCACAAACCAGAAACGCACGAAAAGTGCACATGCGCACGATGCATGACTGTGGTCGCTAAAAGATGTGCACACTTGAGAACGATGCATTTATGAGATTGGTCGGCCTCCCACCCACTTCTGGTTCAGCTTCCAAGTTGATTTGACATCCAAATCTCGGCTGGATCCGACTAGGTGGCTGGTCAAAGACCTAAAAATGCCCTAAACAACCCCTTTTCACACTAAAAGTTGGTTGCACAATACCTCAAAGTGATGCTATAAAACAAGGCCATGGGTGCACTACATGTTCAAGGAATTCATTTGCAAGGTTATGTTGCTACTATTCTCTTGGGGAATCCTCTTTTCTCATCAAGAGTATACTAGCATCATTACATTGGGCAATCCATCTCACCTCTTGAGTGGATTAGCTTGGGATTCTTTCACCATTTCTTTCAAAGTTGTAAGAAGAGCTTAGTTGTGGGGGTCCAAGAKCCCTCCCTTGGAGGAAGAAGGGACCCAAAGTCCTCTTTCTTCTTGGTGTTTTCTTTCACTAATATAATCCTTGCCATTGGTGACATGAGTCTTATTGGTTTTTTGTTCTTATGTCCTTATGCTCAATAGTTTAGTTGTTCTTTTGTTTCTTAGTTTAATTATTAGTTTGTTCTTTTATGTTTCTTTCTCTAACCCTTTCCTTTACTGTTGGCTTGCTTATCTAACCCAACTAAGCTTGTAAGCACCTTTGTTTTGCTCATTTAGGTGACAAAAGAGGTGCAACAAGGTCAACATCAAATTTTTGGACCAAGGGTACTACTTCTGACTTACTCTTTTATCATTTTCTATTCATATGTGTGGAAAGTTTGGGGTAGTGTAGGAATTAGATTGTATTTTAAGCGAGTTCATAGCTTTGTCTATACTTAGAACCCTAGTATAGTTATAGGGGGATTTTTCTGCTAGCAAAATTAAAAACTCCATTGGGGAGTCTCTCGAGGGTTTTAGAGGGAGGTTTTTGGGTTTTAATTGGCTTCTTGATTGCCTTTTGAGTTTCAGTCAAGTTCACTGAGTTGTTTAAGGGTTTTTGGTCACCTACAAGGTGCCTACCATCTTTCCCTACCCTATCAATCTACCTGGTCTTTTTCTTTGTGAAATATTCTTATAGGTGTACGAGTTTTTCTTTGGATTAGCCTATGTACATACTCGCACTGCACAGTAGACAACCCACATACATACGCAGGTTGTTGGTGCAACAACCTACATCTCTATATATTAAAAGTGTTTTTTAACAAAGAGAGGTATGTCTCTTTCCTGATAGAATTTTAGGATTATCGGGGCTTTCTTGAACCTTCCAAAGACTCTTTTCTTGGCCTTGGCTTGGGTTGAATATTTGTTGTTAACTTTTGTCTTAGTTTCTTTTTTGTTTTCCCTAGAGGTTTAGAGTGAACTTTCGAGTTTTACATCCTCTTTTGGTTTCTTTCTTGTATCCATGTGTTTATGTAGTTGGATTAGGGTCTCTGTCAATATTGGGTTCTATTTTCTCTTTTCCCTCTTTCTTGGTTTGAAAAACAAAAAAGGATTTTACTTTAGTTTTTGTTTTTAAAGCAGTTCAAAAAAAAAAAAAAAAAATATTTTTTCTTGCATTTAGTTTGGTAATGTAGCCTAGTGTTGAAGGGAGAAATTGTCCGTCCGTCAATTGAGAGAGTGGAACCGGTTCAGGGTTGTCCAAATAACCCAATTCGTTTGGAATGAACCACACTGACGAGTTTAACGGCTCCGTTGGCCGCTCTAAGGTCTTAAGGAAACCAAAGAGAAACTAATCTAAACTAATTAATCTATCTAAAACAAATAAAACTAACTAAAAAATAATAAAACGAATTAACTAAAAACAAACTAACTAATACACTAATCTAATTAAAACAAACTACTAAATTAAACTAAAACTAAATATAACTAATCTAACTATTATATACAATCTACTAATTACTATTATAATAACTCAAATCAACTATCTAATTACCAGCTGCAATATTACTTATTCACAAATGTACACTATAAACAGCCTACAGATTTAATTAAAACCTGCAAAACTCATGTGTTTTCTGCCCTAAGACAGCCAAGAATCTCTTTTTGATTTTTTATATTTTATGAATAAGAAATAAAACTATTGAAATTAAACGATCTAATATATTTACTGAAATTAAACAATCTAATATAAATCTAATTAAGCTTATATCTAAATTAAACTACTTAATTAAAATAGTAAAGAAAAGATTAATTGACCTGGAAACGCTCCAAGTCTTCCCTGTGTGTGATGACTTCTAAGCTGGTCGGAGGAGGGAAACTCGCATCGGTTAGTCCGTAAGATTTTCGTAAACGATTGGCTGTGCTGCTCTTTGAAGTGTTTACAGGACAAACAAGACATAAAAAATCATAACAATCTTATGATAATAAATCTCTGCAATAAGGGAAACCTGTTATGCAAAAACTTATATTAAATAATTCAATTCATGAAGAAGATAAACCTGTCATTCACAAACTGAATTAACAATTGTTATGTCTTTTATATATTTGGAAGAGACAAGATATGGATAACAGTGATTAAAATTATATCATTTGCACATGATTTAGATATCTAAAGTAGTCATAAACCATAAATAAATTGATATACACAACATGAAACAAAATGTTGATATAATGAGAAGCTAAAGCTGTGACAAAACACCAAATTCTACTTCAGTTTGTATTAGAACTCCATATCCTTGTTCTCCCACGAATGAGGATGATGATTATTACAAAAATCATAAGTATATATAGGTCTCTTCATAAGGTAAAACTTCCTTTTGGATAATATCAAAATGTTTTACATAATCTGGGAGATATCCCAAAATCATCTAAACTAAGAAAATGAAATGTAAGTGAAATCTTTGAAACATCCCCTAACTGTTCAACAACTCAATTGCAATTTCAAATTTACCTGCAATAGAACACAAGTATCAAATTAGAAAGATATTTCAGTAACAAAATAACAAAAATTTGATCCTATAGACTTAGCTACAGAATCATCTGATTCCGTAGCTAGTCTAAAATAGCATATAGGATCAGATAGAAATCAAACCAAATCTTTTCAAAAGAAACAAATCCAATTTTAATTTTCTTTTAATAAATATCCAAAACGAATCACTATGATTCAAATAAGTTTATCATTCAAACTAACAAAATCGAAAAGGATGCAATCGAAACAGGGTAAGAATGCTCTGTTTTTTCAGTTGCCATAAAATCAGGTCTAACCATAACAAGACTGTTCTGTATCAAACAAAATCAATGGTGAATCATATCGTATAAGATACGATGTAATCAACAACATCATAATCGATACAATCATAATTGAACAAAATCAAAATTGATTTGCTACTGCTGTATAAGATTCATATTGTTTTAATCAAATGCCAATATGGAAAAATTGTTACGATTATTGCCAAACATTCATAACAGCATCGAACTTCACCATAGATTACAATCATTGAGCGTTTACATAGTCAACAGATAGGATCACATAATGATCATAACCATAAACAACAGTGATAACCATAAACTAGGCAATAATCAAATCGAATCATGACTGAGTCAAATATAGAAACAAATAGTAATCCTAGGCATGATCACTTTCGTTCAACAAATCAAATTTAAACAATACATTTGTTGCAATATAAAATGAGCTGATAACGCGATCAAATGATGCGAATCGAACAGTTGCAATTTGGTTATGCATTAACAGAATGATATTCGAATTGGTCAAATCAGACATGGAATATAACATTGTAACAGTTATGCCAACTATATCGTATAGAATAAAATCAATTCAAATCGAACCATTGACTGTGTTCAAAACTAGAATACCAGAAACAGCCTATGTTTAGAAACAACTTCAATAATCGACAGAGTATTCAATTGAAGCTAAATTAAAACAATTGAATCTATCCCATGATCAATCGAATCAAAGCCAAATCCAATCGAAACTTAAAACAATAACGAAATTCGATTCATCAAAACAAAATTATATACAATAATGCATGCTTATGTGACAAAGAAAATCCACGCTGTAAATAGAGCTTATGAGTTTGTCATATAAACAGGTGATAATCATACCAATGAGGTTGATCGACAGGTGGGAGGGAGTTCTGAAGAACAGATCTGAGGAAATGCATACAGACTCAGAACGCATGTTCCAGCCACTGAAAAATTGACCTGTAAAATGAGAGCTAGATCTCTGTAGTAGCTTACTTTCTGAAGAAATCACCCGCGATGGTAAAGGGGCTAAAAACGGTTCTGGCTTTTCAATGGCTTGAGCTAATTCGAATCCGTTTGCCCGGAATTGCTCACGCAAAAATGTGACTCTGGGGCAATTACGGGGCAGTTTTCTCTGGCAAAATGAAAACACAACCAACTCTGAAAACCATGAGGGTTCAATTCACCCTTCAAGAGCCAAGAGATAACACACAGTGAGCTGGGCTAAGGGACAAGGGTTTGAACAGAATAGGCTTAGATATTTTTCCAAAAATCAACAAAGATAACCCTGGTAAGGAGGTAGGCATTAATGCAAAGTGTGCGAGGGTGGTAGAGCTTACTTCTGCCATGCAGAGCAATAGTGGTCGTAGTACAACCGCCGATATGGCTATTCAAATCGTAATGATGGATTATCTATTAAGTCATGTGTATAACTAATCAAAATCCAACCAATACACGCCAACACTATCATAGTGTTCAAAACATTCATCATATAGGTTAACACCAAAATTATATATGCGCCCATGTATCAATCAACATTCAACCAAAGTGCCAAACCGAATTCATATAGTCGACAAGCC
>ML784881.1:145088-159873 GCA_009831015.1 Picea engelmannii | reverse complement strand
CCAATGGGAATCGTGATTAGTGGGTCCTTAATGATATGATTAACTTAATTTCCATATCGCGACTCGGGAATTCGAAGACAACTTTTTAGGAGAATGATATGCCGAGTCGCGATATTGCGATGCGGCGATAATTTGGCTCGAATCAAGAGAAGGAAATCTAAGTTTGGGTGATTAATTAACCTTGATACATTCATGTCGCAACTTCGCACATCGTAGTTTTGGAGACCTTAACTTTATGAGAGAAAAATCCGAGCGGCGATGTGCCGAGAACCAATTTTAACCGTGGTTAGTTTTTTAACCTTGGTTCTGACTAAGGTTTATCAAAAAGGTTTACCAAAAATGTTTTATCACGTTCTCGGCTCTCGGAGTTGTAAAAACAAGAATTTAGGGTCGACGAATGCCGAGGCGCGAAACCCCAATGATGTCTAATCAAGGGTTAAAGGTTTTATACTATTCTTGTTTTGGACGAAAATTAGAAACGAGTTCGCATTCTCGCGACTCGGGACTTGTGAATTAAAGAAATAAGGTGTCCGACCCACGACATCCCGAAATAAAACCTGAGAGCAAACATACTTGCAAATAATGGATCTTTTTTGAACGTGAAAAAGCATTGCTACTCATGCTACAAGATTTGAGAGTTTTATGAGTTCGGAAAGAGAAGATAAATGACCTTAGATCTTAAGCATCAAAACATTGAAAATTTGCGCGAGGTGAAAAGCAAGGGTGGCTCCAACACCATCCAGAAAATTTTCTTATCTCACACATTTTCCTCATCTGACTTTTATTTCTCTTTCTCCCAGCACTAGTTTTCCATCCATCTATCTAGGTTTCAGTGCCTTCATACTATTAACAGTTGTTTGTAGATGGCTACTGGAGGATCATTGCTCAGGAGGGATTTGCAAGAGATTTGCTATCTATAATATCATCCAAATATTTGTCAAATGTTCAAGGATGCAAGATGCTACAAGTTTTGTGAAAAATTACAAGGGTATCATCAAGGAATTGCAGAGGCATTTGCCAAAAGATTTGATGGAGCCAAAGTGCAATTGGGTCCTCTGGAAATGCAGATAAATGACGTAAGTATTGCTGCAGCAACTGAGATGCATGGAGAAGGTGAGAGGTGGCTCAAGGCCACTGCCATTAAAGACATTGAATTTAGGTCTTACCTTAAGCCAGAATTCCAGAGAATTATTTGGCAAAGGGACGTTCCCAGGAATTACTTGGAAGACAAATGGAAAAAATTGTTGAAGGTTATTCAGGTGTACATAGCTTGTGAATGGAGGTATGGTTGGGTCATGTTGTACCATTTTAGGCTTATCAATCATTTTACAGGCAGAAACCCTTTGAATTTGCCTCATTATATTCATAGGAGCCTCACCAAGATGGCACAAAAAGTCCAAGATAAACCTGAGAAAGAAAACAATATATTGTTCCATCATGGCCTTATTAATATTATAGTGATGGAGGAACTCTAGAGAAGAGAGAAGACATGGGACTATCTCCTATTTTGGGGAGAATTTGAGCAAGATATCTAGCCTAAGGGTAAGAAGACAACTACAGAGAAGTCATCTAAACCAAAGAGAAGCAAGAGAAAGAGAAGGGCTATGTCACCAGTTCAGACAGAAGAGCCAACTCCTTCATCCAGGTTCAAGAAGGCAAAAAGGAAGCTTGATTTTGATAAAGGAATTGAGGGCCAAAGCCATGTTGCTGATAGAAACATTTTGAATTTTCCATATTCAAATTCTGAGTCTGAACCACCTATAGAGGAGAGAGAGGAAACTGAAGTTGAAGCCCCAGAATTTGAATTACCTAAGACATCATTAAAGAAGAAGGTCAGCAAAGCTTTAAAGATTCAGAAGTTAAAGGAGGAGATAGCAGAGCTCAAGTTATTGGATAGACATATAAAATTAGTAAATCAAAACCTGCAAAATAAATTCAATGAGGTGAGAGATGAATTCGAAGAAGTAGATCTAATGTATTCATATTTGGAAAGGAATCACAAAAAGTTAATTAAGAAAAACCATAAACTCTACCAAATGATTAAACTCTTGAGGTTTAAGATAGCAACTAGAAAACCAAAGCCAAGAGCTCACCTTGGTCTAGAATATTTGTTTGAGGTAGCCATGAACCTGAACAAGGAATCCTAAGAGTTAGACAGAGTAAAGGAATCAAATTTTTCAATTTTAAATGGTTTTGGAAAACTTCAGACTTTCGGCAGCTTATTTTGGTCCACACAAATGTTGCTAGCTATCAAATCCCCTCACTTTCGGCAACTAAATCAGCTTTGTCCTATACGTGTTAGTTGTAGAAAGTGCATAGATGGAAAAAACGACAATATGTTCTCCCATATCAGATCCATTTGTTGTCACAACACGCGAGGAGACTTTCAGATGCATCCTAACTCCAAAATAGATCAGAAGGAATATATTTTTTAGATTTTGAAGCAAATACAAAGGAGAAAGGTTCATAGATGATTTGATTTTGGTTGAAGATAATTGATTCATGTCTTAGGTGTCAATGAAATATCTTGATCACCCTTATCATCATCTAGCAAGGCTATGCAGATGTCGAAGAACATATTTTTGATAGGGATTCCATCCCTTAAGACTATGATCTATCTCCTAGAATTTTGTAATGAGATAGACTTTGAAAACACTTGTAATTTTCAGATCCATCATTTGAAGATCTTAAACTGTTTTGTGAATATTATATAATCCCATAGAGGCCACAGTCAAAAGGGGGATTATTCATATCTGAAAGGAAGTATGGTGTGAAAATATCACCATCTTTTCTAAAGATGCTCAACAGGATGTAAGTGAATTTTGAATGAATACAAAGGATTTTTGTTCCCTAATTCTTGTGTTATGATCATGTGGTGAAGTACCTCTTGTTGGCATAGGGGAAGACCTAGGTTTCAACTCCAAGAGTGCACCAACAAGCCCTAGCTACTGGCCCTTTCAGCAGCACCTGTGAATTAGATTCAGTCTCACTCGAAGCAACTATGAGGGGGTTGCAGGACAGAGATGTCTACAACCAGGGGAATATCAAGTGGTTCTTATTATAACAACAACATAACATGCATCTACCATTAAACTAGCTAGATATATCCCTCGCATCTATAGATCTGATCTAATATAGTAATGTAGATAACAATATAACAACATAAGATCTCAAAGAATCAATCACATACACAACAACAGAGGTATGTGTTTCACCCTCTCTCTAGGGCTATGTCCAAAAAAATGTGCTTATGATATATTAAGGTAAATCTTACAGTTCTGATCTGTGCTCTTGGCTAGCAGATCCTTTCTCTCTGTCTCTCTTCCTTCTTGCGCACCCAGCTGTAGAACTTGATCTTCGCACCCAGCTGAAGATCTTACAATACTAGAAGGCTCTCTCTCTCACAACACTTCTCTCACCCTCAATACAATATTCTCCTGATGAATAATACTCAACTATAAGGATCAACCATAGTACCGACCGGAACTAGGTCCTCTTGACCTCTATTTATACATTACAATCCCTCACTGATAGCCTTAGGTTGAAACCTAGGTGTCAAAACCCTAATTACCAAAACCCTAGGTCAACTTGACACAGTATTTCCAGGCTTCGCCAGCCTGTCTTTCCTTCTCCATCTTGCGGTGCTCCAAGGCATCTAATGTTGGATTTTTCCACTTCTTGAGTCATCCTCAATCCATCATTCTTGTTGATCTGTCATCCTCGATCTCCTCATCTAATGACCTACTTTTCCACACTTCGCTCCATCTTCTCTGTTCTTTTTCTCACTTCGACCTAGTGATAGCCATTGTGTCTCCCACGCAGCTCGCTTTTTACCTTTGCTTCCTCGTTCTTCGCTTCCTTCCATAACCCATGGCCAACAAACCCCCAACACTCACCTATGACTCGTCTCGAGGCACTTGAGATCTGATCCTCTTGTTTTACTTCTACTTTCGACTGCGTAGTGCAGCCCTTGCTTTTTGTTTTATGCCTCCTTTCCATCCTTGTGCAGACTGTATTTTTTGTGTCTGGTGCCCAGTTTCAACTACACCTGGTACCTGGACCCTTGTCTTCTTGATTCTACTAAGAACTATGAGGCAACTGATTGTCATAGTACAACTTCAACCGACTCCCATTCACCAAGCCTTCCTTCCAGTCTCCTTTCAATGTCTTTAGCTGCGCAGCTCCTCAATTTGTAACATAGACAATCTCATATGGTCCGAGCCAATGCATTTTGAACTTCTCAGGGTGTTTGATAAACTTACTGTCATATAGCAGGACTAAATCACCTTGACTGAATATCTTCTTCTTGATGTGTCTGTTATGATAGGCCTTTTCTCGTTCCTTCTGAATTTGTTGATGGAAGTCTGCAATGAATCTGTCTTCTTCTAGTTCGACCAACTGTACTAGCCTCTCATGAATGGCGCCAGTATCATCCATGTCTGTAAATGCAACAATTCTTAAGCTTGGTACCAAGTACTCCATTGGGACAACAGCTTCAAGACCATAAACCAACTTGAAAGGGGTTTGCATTGTTAATTTTTTGCAAGTGGTTCTATAAGCCCAGAGTACTGTGTTGATGGGTCTTAAACCCCTTAACTCAATAGTAGGAACCAAACCTACCACCAAGGCCCAATGAGACTCTGTAGCATTTGTGATTGGAATGGTTCTCCAGATCTTGCGATCCGGCCAATTTAATCGATGGGCTTTATGTTTTCTTGTGGAGGCATCTCCTTCAGTCGGTATTTTCTCTTTTGGTATTTTCTCTTTAGTTAGGATAATTGTGAGAAAAAGCCAGTATAAACAAACTTTACCACACATCGATAAGAAGTCTAAAGACTAGGAAAGGTTGGGCTCAGGATAACCCTCACTTCAGCATGCAGACAGTGATATCTTACCACAAGCCTAGTAATAATACTTTAACCATGTGAGCACTCGATCACTAGCTGATATTTTAACCTAAACTATCCAAGAAACAAAATGAGAGAAAATTTAACTACTGTAGAAGAGGTTGAGCTTGGGATAACCCATTGCTCAAACATGCAAAAAATAATCCTATACCACAGGCCTAGTAATAATACGTTAACCATGTGAGCATCCAATTACTGTTTGAGAAAACTAATTATTAGAAGAAAACATTTATATGATAAGATCAATATCAAGCAAAATAATTCATCTGCCATAATCCTTCATCATATATCCACACAATGATTCATCATTTCCATCATTAGAGAAAATAACAGCAAAGCAATTGCACCAGATAACTTGACAATATATTTGATAGCTCTTACTTGTTACATATGTTCATGAATTGAATAGGAAATAGTTCTTCTCCATGCTCAATTATACATGCATATGATGAAAACAACTGCGTCTGTAGTCCAGAAGGACTTCTTCATTCATAGCGGCTCCAAAATAATTCTTAACAACTAGAAAGAAAAGAGGTCTTGCAACAAACCATCGACCCTTAGACCATCGGTCGATGTTCCTATTTATAATATAAAGTCTTAACAATAATTAATAGTAAAATACAATTTGAGGTAATCAAAAATCACCATGTGGCATCATCATCTGACAGTATTTCAATAGTCCACCCGAGTTTTTTCTTGAAAAGGGTGGATTATTTCATAATCAGACCATCTGATAAAGAGTTCTTCACAAGTATGGGCCCATGGGAATCTGTGTTGTTAAATTGGGGCCACATATATCCCTCTGATGTCCATTGCATGCGCTCAATATTTTATCAAGGTGGAATTTAGTTGTTGCAACATGGTTTTAGCTCTGATCGAGTGTTCTGTGAATTGTCACACATGTCCCCGACTTACATCGGCTACCTTTGCGCACTCTTTGGTCCATAGGGAGTCTTGTTCGACATACATCTTGAGCACGTTTCTTATGTCGATAGACTCACTGGGGTTGTTGAACACAGGGAGCTTGATATCTTTCATTACTTTATTAATTTTATCCCAGTGCTTCTGGCACTTGGCATATTATTCTTGGATCTCTCGATGTGGGTCCTGGGACATCTTAGTCCATTATTTTGTGGATCTCTTTATGCGGTCGAGGTTATTTTTTCTTAACAATTGAATGCCATGTTCTTCCTTTTCTCGACCCTGTTGGACGACCTCAATGTATTTGAGCCTTTCCACCACTTCCTGTGCTCTTTCATGCCATCGTTCCATCTCCTTGCATGCTCTGAGAGCCATGAGAGTGTCCTCCTGGAATTCAATTATGTTTTCCGTTAACAAGGTTCTTTCTTTCTTGTACTCATTGTAAACTCCTGAAAACTCACTCTTCAAATATGTCGCAGTCTATGTGGTGCCTTTATAATACTCAACAATATGGTGCAAGTGTTCCAGTTCCTTCAGAGTATCATCTAGTTCTCTTTCATCCCTCCTGGCTCTATCCTGGGCAGCATCAAAGAGGGATCTTGCCATGCTGATTAGTTCATATGTGTGAGCATCTGCTGTGTTGATCAAGCTTTCCTCTATGGTAACCAAAATAGAACCGTCCACAGTAATCTTCCTCTTCTTCTACATGCAAAGAGGTTTTCTAATATGCCTCCGGACTCTCATCATCACTGTATATATCTATGAACTCAGACAGAGTGTTAGGTGCATTGGTTTTGACCGACAATCAGCCTGGCTTTGATTGAGTCGTCGTGCATGCCAGTGAATCGGCTGGCGGCAGTGTGGATTCAGGGTCATCTGACCCGTTGATGTTACCGGGGTCTATGAGCTCGGGGCCACCTACCCCTATCAGGATCTCTTTTGGGTTACTGGTCGGAACGCTTGATAAGAGGGCCGGATCATTCGATGCCAGATCCCTTATTTGTTGAGCATGTTGCAGCAATAGTGTCCCTCTTTCCCTTGCACCTGGAGTTCCGAGAAAATTCAAGTTCTATACAGGGGCTTCCTGGGGAGCTTCCATCATTTCGGTCGATTCGTATGTTACCCTTTCTTCCCTAGTACTAAGAATTTCTTTCACTCTTTGCACTCTTTCATCCAAGGACACCACTTTCTCTTCCCAACTCATGGCCTTGAACTTGGTAATTCTAGGGTCGGCCATTCTTGCCACTACCTCATCTCAATATTGAGCGTTTTCAGTGAAGATTTCATCCTCAAACTGGTCGTGGGCATAAGGCCAACAAGATGATACTTGTGATGCATGTTTCAATACTAGACCCTTGGGATCGTGCTTGCGAAAACATCCTCTCTAGAACCGGAATTCCAATTGACTTAATCCCTCTTGCTTGGCCTACGCAGTGTCTTTAACCTAGTAGAAGTCGATATGAAACCCATAGGGTATGAATGCCCGCTTCTTATCCTTCACCAAAGTGGCATAGTACCCCTGCAAGATAGTTTGGTAACATATTTCCCCTAGTACCAGTCAGTCAGGGACATATATAGGTAGCAAATGTTGTGTTCCTGTGGCACCGAAAACCCTAATGTAGGTTTTGTACTTGTCCAGGTACCAGTGACCAACTTTCGATATAACTTTTTTGGCCGCATCAAAAGCCTTGGGCACTCCTTCTTGAATAGTAAGAAATGAATAGGTGTGATACATTAGTCGCAAATGAGAGAATAGGATATTTTATACCTATTCTCCCATAAGATGCTAAAATAGACATGGACCGGGAGCTCAGAAGTGTGCCATCTCAGGTTCATTCTTGCAAAGACATTTCTTGCACAGATGATGTCCAATAGATAAAATTCCATGTAGAAGGCAAGAGTTTCTCCTTCCTTCAGTTGCTGAGCCTGTATAATGCAGGTGCTAATATGTTTAGAGATGATTGCGCCCCAGTTGAAGCTTGTTCCAGAGATGGAAAAAGTATAATCCAAAGGCATCCATGGCTCCGAAAACCTGGAGCAATCTTTTTCTCCATGCAACCGGCAAAGGAGAGCCATTAGATAGATATAAGGTTGTATGAGGTTGGTCGTCGGGTAACATCCGGAGTTTCGTTTGGTGAATTTTTTGTCTTCTCTCCACTAGGACGCCATGATTTTGTTGGTGTTGTGCTTCTGATAAAAATTCACAACAAAATCCTTGTTCAAATGTTCATCTAGCTCCCTGAGCTTGTAATACTTTTGGACTTCTACTGGGAGGAAAACCCCGACGATTTGACCATTATCATCATTAATTACACACTTATGTGCATTGTTGTGATCAATGAGCCATTTCAAAATTTCAATGCAAGGGAATATTGGAGTCTTGCTCGCCACCATGTCTAGGTAAGGCTTGTGGATGTTGACGAAGACCTCATCATCCAGCTTCCTTTTGTTAGGATCACTATGCAGGGCATACTCAGGGAATTCTTCATGCTTTATTTCCTTGAATAGGTCTTCCCATCGTGGGAATGTTTTCTTGGTCCCAATGTTCACCTCTGTGTCCCCAAAGGTCGGGGGTTGAGCAAAGGCTTCTTTGGTGATCATCTTGATGATCAGCGTTGGCTTGGAAGTGAATTCCAATTTTCTTGCAATAGCTGGGGAGGAGCCTTCTCCTGCTTATGATTCTTGTAGCTTTGGGACTCTAGGAGATTTCTTGGTGGTAGGTTTCTTTGGAGGCATCGTTCCCACAACCGAAGACGCTCAATTAGGGCTGTCACATAGAATAATATTAGATCTTAATTTATATGTGAAATGAAATCAAAACAAGACTGGTACATACCTGTATGCTTGCTAAACTCTGTTGCCTAATACTCACTGTACCTTGGAAACCTTCTCTGGGTCATTCGTCTCACTCCTCTAGATGTTCTGGACCTCTTTGCATGTAGAATTCTCTAGCTCATAATAATTCAGGGTAATATAACGAGAGAGAACTTACCAGTCGCATCAAGATGTTAATACAAGTAATGGGACGAAATTTAAATCACTTACCACCAATTCTATGTAATCAATTTTACGTAGGTTGACGGCGGAGGTGCAGAGGGATATGCATTGTATCTACAGGTTAAAACGACCATTGGGCTTTGCGCATGAATTAGAGACTAATGTGTGATCTTGGAATTAATCAATCAATTAAATGCATCATATCTAGCGTATCTTAGAGCTAAAATGTCCCATCATGTCATTTTCTGAAAGGGGAAGTCGAGGATCAGCACAGAGCTACGGGATTCTTCATTGATACTCCTTACAAAAGAAAAAATTGTCGATGTCGATTGATTTTGTTGGATGGTTCTGACATGAAACGTGGCAGATAAAGACAGGTGACTGGACTCATGAGTGCCAATAGAGTTGGTAACCTTCTTTCAGTTGCGAGCTTCCTTTCCCAGCCTAGGAATCACCGATGTCGATTAGATATCAGGGGTTAGTAACCGAGGTTGAATGTATCGCATCCTTTCCCTTGGGATAGCTTCTTGGAAATTCGTCAATGCCGAAATGTTTTTACGGGTTCAGTCGTCGACGATTCCTCCCTTTCCCCACAAATGACTACTTCCTTTCATGTTTCACCGATGTTGAATGAAGTCAGTCATCGACAACTTTATTGTGAAATTCTTATCACAAAATAACAACTTCACATTCACTGATGCCAATGAAAACCGGTGATCGACGTCCTTAGTTTTCTAGGATGATTTTCTTTCACCTATGATTCTTCCGGGTGCCGAAATTCGGACGCGTCAGGTGAAATGACTTAGTGGTTGATTCTTTATTCAAATGTTGTTCCCTTTAAGTTGTGATGGTTTCGACATGTTCAGGGAAACTTTTAAAGAATCAAGGAGAAATTGTAGAAAACAAAGATAAGCAAAAACAACATTGTTCTGAATTAAACAATAAGTGGTACCCAAAAAGTAAAGTTTGGCAGAGACCTTTTTAGGGTGTGTTGAGAGATCAACAAATGGTGATTCACTGGGCGAAAGTAGAATCTCTGTTCTTCCTTCAATAACCTTAACTCATGTCCTCCTTTTTTTGTTTATATTTATTTATTTATTATTATTATTATTATTATTATTATTATTATTATTATTATTATTATTATTATTATTATTATTATTATATATTTTTATATTTATTGGAAATATTGTTTTAGGGCCTGACCATTTACTGGGAGGGTGTCAGGTTCTCCCTCCAAGTTCTCCAATCGATAAGTACCTGGCCCTGTATTTTTAGCAACCTGGAAAGGTCCAAGCCACAGGTTCTGAAACTTGGAATGCTTCCCTTTTGGTTCATTCACTCTGTCTCATTTTAGTACCAAGTCTCCCACCTCAAAACTCTTTTCTTTGGCCTTATGCTTATCAAACCATCGTTTCACTATCTGTTGGTGAGCTAGGAATTTTGACTTAACCTTCTCTCTCTTCTTCTAGCATGAGTAGAGTATTGATTCTTCATTGCATGGCTGATGAGGGTTCCTCGTTGGAATCTTGGGCCGATTAAAGAGATGGAAGATATAGCCCATTTGGGAGGATGGCTTCTTGCCCTTAGACCAGAAAGTACGGGGAGTTTCGTATGGCTTCTTTGGGTGTGACCCTATCGGCCCATAGGGAATTATGAAGTTTATTATGCCAATTTCTCTGGTTATCTATAACTGTCTTCTTTAATTTGCTTACCATATTTTTGTTATTCGAATCCACCACACTGTTTCCCTGAGGGTAATAATTTGCATAGTACTTGATTATGATTCCTTTGTCCAAACAAAATTATGTCAATAGTGTAGAGGAGAAGTAAGTTGCATTATCAAATACTAGAATAGAGGGGAGACCAAACCTTGTGATTAATTGTTGTTCTATGAATTGGATCACTACCTTTTCATTTACATGAGTCAGAGGGATGGCCTCCACCCATTTTGTGAAATAGTCAGTGGTAGTAAGAATGTCTTGTGTAGCTTAGAAGAGTTGGGCGTAATTTCTCCTATGATATCTAACCTCCACTGCTCAAAGGGCCTCAAAAAAGTCAAAGGTTGAAGTGGGACTCCTTCCCTTTTCTCCTTTCCAGCGCTTATTTGACAAATCTTACAGTATCTAGCATAAGTATGTGCATCTTTGAACAAGGTGGGCCAATAATAGTCAGCCCTCAGAATCTTATGAGCGGTGGTATTTCTAGCAAAATGTCCTCCGGCGGGGCCATCATGAAGTTCCTTTAGCACCTTATCAGAGTCTTCACATTCGAGGCACCTCAACAATACCCCATCATAGTTGATCCGGAAAAGCACTGAATTTATAAGATGATATTGTGCAGACTTTAACCTGAAGGCTCTTCTCTCTCTTGGGTTGAGGATTTTGAGACACGTTCTGTGATGTAGTAGGTAAGCCAAGTCCTTGTACCAGGAATCTCGTCCTGGGGGGATGTATGCTACTTCTCCACACCATAGAGATATTTCATTCTCTCATCCAGAGTCTTCATTTACTTGATCCTGGGCTTCGGTTGTGAGCTTTCACAGACCTTGTCCTTTTACCAGCTTGGCAGGTTTTATGTCTAGATAAAATTCTTGGACTATTCCCATCCAGTTACCTCTTCTTTCTCCCATTTCTTGTTGGGTGAACAAATATCGGACTGCAGGGTGTGGTACAATCATTGTGGTACAATCACCTTAGTGTGATTCTTGAGGATGTAGGACTTGATATGCTTTACTTCCTTATAGACTGCATAGGCTTGCTTGTCTATGGCAGGATATTTGAGCTCAGCTCCCTGAAGGTTAGTGCTCATAAATGATATTGGGGATTCATTGTTTTCATCATCCTTCTAATTTAAAACTACATCCAGAGACTGGTCAAAAGCGAAGGTATATAGATTAAAGCCTCTATTGAAATTGAGACTTCGCGGCACTGGAGCCCGAGATATGGCAGCTTTGATTTTGTTGAAATTGTTTTTTTGTTCGTCATCCCACTTAAATTTGGCATCTTTGTGAATCATATTTTGTAAGGGTTTGATAATTTCGGCGAAGTCAAGAGTGAAATTCCTCACAAAATTGATTTGCCCGAAGAAAGACTGCATGGCTTTCTTGTTATGAGGTAACAAAAGTTGTGCTATGGCCTTAATCCTTTCGGGGTCTATGTGAATCCCTGCTTGAGATATAATATGACCTAACAACTTCCCTTCTTCAAACCCGAATATAGTTTTCTTAGGATTTAACAATATATCGTATTTCTTGCATCTTTCAAAAATCTGAGTTAAGTGTTGGATGTGCTCCCTCCCATCCTTCAAATACACTATCACATCATCAAAATATACTACTACACACTTGTTTATAATCCCTCGTAATTCCATGTCCATGGCCCTCTAGAAGGTTGCTCCTGTGTTAATTAAGCCGAAAGGCATGCGTTTATAAGCGAAGGTTCCCCATTTGGTTTGGAAGGTGGTTTTCAATCGGTCTTCCTCCAAAACCAACACTTGATTGTATCCTGAGAAACCATTGAGCAAAGAAAAAATCTCCAAGACTAACACGGTCTGTAGGAGTTGTTCCATCGGTGGGATGGGATAATTGTCCTTCTCTGAAGCTTTATTGAGGTTCCAAAATTCTACGCACAATCGGATTTCTCTCAATTTTTTCCTCACCGGAACGAGATTTGCTACCTAGGCAAAGTGCCTAACCTGGAAAATTATCTTCACATCCAGGAGTTTCCTTAATTCCTAGTACATGAGAGGTTCTAATGAAGGGTGATATTTCCTGAGATTCTGTTGGAAAGGCTTAACTTAGTGTTTCAACGGGATGGTGTGTTCAATAATACGAGTATCATATGTTTTCAACTCCTTATAGGACCATGCGAAAATGTCCTAGTATTGTCTAAACAACTTGAGGTAGGCCTTTCTTTCTTCCTTAGATATATTTTTTCCAATGTTTACATTCCTTGGGTTCTCTGGGGTCCCAAGATTCACAGTTTCATGGAGGGAACAAGAGCTGTCATTCTTTGCGCTTTTAGGACCTTTGAATCATTCCTTTAGATCAAACAGATATTCTAGATTAGCTACCCCTTTTGGGATCGTATGGGCCTTTGATATATCTATATGTCGGTCTTCCATAGGACCCATTTCCGTTGAGTTCTCTTGGAACTCTTCATCATCAATAGCGAGATTTTTGAAATTGCCCTGATTGGTCAAAAAACTTATGATATGTTCATCTCCTTCAAAGACTTTCCAATTAGAAATGTTATTAGGTAGTGATGGCTTGTAGAGCAGTTCTACAGTGAATCGGGAGGCTTCATAATATTCTAAAGGTGATATCCTAGAAGCGGCTATGGCTAGGGAATTGGCAAGTGTGTTCTTTGCCCTAGGGCTTGCGGTAATGTTGAAAACTCCAAAGCATTCTATTAACCTATGCACCTCCTGCTGGTAATTATTAAGGTGGGGCGAATTGCAATGTATCATGTTTCTTACTTGTCTAATTATGATTTCTAAGTCCCTGAAAACCTTTAATTCTTTGACATTAAAATCTATGGATTTCTTTAACCTTTGCACCATGGCTTCAGACTCGACAGTGTTGTTGGTGCACTTGAATTCTAGCCTACAAGACAAGAAATGACGCCTACCCCTTGGGTCGATTAGAATGCACCCCGCTCCTGATCCTTCTTGTGACTTGGATCCATCAAAATAGAGGGTCCAAATACATGAATGGAAATCATTCCTTCCTTCACTAGTGTTGATGCTATGTTGTCCACCCTTTCCTTCCACCCAACCTGGCATGGGGTTTTGACAAAAGAGAGAATCTTCTGTCGGCATCGGTGATTTCTCCTGGAAAGGAAGCTCGAAATTTTGGGTAAGCAGAACATTGGATATGAGGGGAGGGATGTTCCCGAAGTAGGAGTCACAAGAATAATTACCCAATAAGGGAAAATCCATGGAGGTTGGTTCATTATGGGCTTCCAAATTGGTGATCGTATGCTTCAGATATCTCTCCCTATCAATTCGGATCATATTCTTGTATCCTTTCAGTGGTAGCCAAAGATGTGCCCAGTCAGTACTAAAGTATCCATTCATCTTTTCGGACCAATATTGGCTCAATAATAGCCCATATGCCTTAGGGATATCTACTACAATGATATCAATCACCTGCACGAAACTAGGGTGTGTCGTTATCCTGATCATCACATCTTTGAGTTCCCCCATAACCTTGACCTGGGTTCTGTCTAGTTGTATAACATGCTTATCGCTTTTGAGAGGGAAAACACCTAGTTTATTACAAACGACCAAGGGCATGACATTAGAAGACGCTCCGGATTCTACCAGACAATTGTGAAGATTCCTATTGAAGACTTTGAATGATAAAAGGAAAGGAGGCATGAAAGGTCTCTCCTTCCTACCTTCTGAGCAGGTGTTTATCGTTGGTTTGCTTGCCAAATCTAGAGGGGGTAGATTTTTCTCTCAACCATCGTTGGTGGCCGGGTTTTCTACTGAACTTAGAGCCTACAACAGAAGGTCCTTTCGCTGAGGGATTCTACATACGTCCATAACTGATATATTATCTTTCAACTTCTTCAAATCTTCGACTACGTTATAATATAGCTTAGGAGATTCCTGCGTATGGATGCTTAGAGGTTGTTTACTGGGAGTGACAGGCATTCTCGCACGATCGAGAGTTAATTTACTTTGTGGGACATGGGTGGCATTGGTATCTTTTGGGTTGGGTTGACCCTTACTATGTGTTTGTACCACCGATATCTTTGTGGGTGGTGCCTGAGGTTTAAATAGATTTGTTGTAGGAAAATCTGCCTGCGGACAAGTAGATCGACCTCTAGGGCTTGACCTTAACCCTAGACAGAAAAGTGCTTAACGTGGACACTGAATTTCTCTCAAATCTATCTAAGCCTAATGCATGAGAAGGAAGGATGTTAGAAGTACCTTTTAACCGACGTTTGTCC
>ML784881.1:72035-145077 GCA_009831015.1 Picea engelmannii | reverse complement strand
GAGTTGCGCTCCAATCCTTTGCTCCTCGCTGAGGTCTGTGGACAAAACAAGATACGACCACTTCCTACTCTATTGACATTAGCTTGAAAATGGATCTATCACTAAATGATAAGTTTATGCAACATTAAACACAAACTAGAAAGAAACAGGCCAAGCATGTCATATTAATGAGAATAACGACAGCAGTACTTACAATCGTAGATGCGAATGCGACAGCTTCRTCAAGTCCTCTTCGTCTAACCCTTGCCTGAAAGATTCACAACCTGGATGACAGCACCTTCAATGATGGATCTCCTTTGGCTGACTGTAAGTTTCCCCCAAGATCATAAGTTTCACATATCCAATTCTTCCTCCATACCACTCATGAGATCATAAGTTTGGTATGATTCTCTCTTTCCAGTCCTCACTTATGAGATCATAAGTTTGACATCATTCTCCAATTTGCAGCTCCCTTTTCACCATTAGAAAGCTTGCTTATATAGCCTTGGAGAGGCTCAACAATCTTGAGATATCCTTGGGGAGGTTGAGGATTTTCCTCCTTCAGTTGAGGACCTGCCCTAAGATCATGGCTTGATCAAGGATTCGACCTCAACTGCCTTCCAAGAATGAAAAGAAGCTTCCCCCATCCGTCTCAACAACTAAACAACTTCCCAGAATAGGTAGCGCTCCCTCAAAAGGGCTATCAGAGCGTTGTAGCGCTCCCTAGTAAGCTTTAGGGTGCGTTGGCACCCTCAAAATCTATAACGCTCCTTCAAAAGGGCCTGGGAGCGTTATAACGCTCCCTGACAGTGTAAGGGGAGCGTCGGCGCWCCGAGATAGTGTAAGGGGGAGCGCTCCTCTCCAAAACTCAGTTTTTKAGGTGCTTTCAGATGGCAAAAGGTTTGCAAGCCTGTTGACTCATTTCTCCTCTTCCAAATCAGATGTTTGAGGTGTTTCAAGTGTCTTTCTCATGTCGTTATAGGCACGACATAGGCATCATGGCAACATGCTTTCTTGCAACACTTGTGAGCAACATACGACACTTGCGACCTTGTGAGAAAAATGAGACACTTGCAACCTTTGTAATGACGACACTTGCGACACTATCAAAGTGAGTAATTTTGATGTGTAACAAGATTGTCCAAAGACGTGATCACGTCGAGATCCCATATCAGCATGGCTGTGTCTTGTGGTGGTTCAGCCTCTTCCTAATCAGCAATGTTAAAGGCCGAGCTGTTGGGTGGTTCGGTTAGAGAGACTTCGCCCAGAAAATGATTGGTCAATAAATTCATGGCATTGACCCATGGAGGACACTCCATTTCTGAGTGGTTCTCTTGGTGGTAAGTATAGAATTAATCAGATGCGGCATTCCCTAAGTCAATTTTTAGGTTGGCTGGGGGAGGTTCAATTGCTTTGAAAGGCTGGTTTCTTTTAAATAAAGGCTTATAGGGTCTTTGGCCTTGGTTTCCCTCACCTGCATTTCTTTTCATATCTATAATCTCATTTGATAGTTTCTTGACCATGCGTTGCAGGTCTTCTATATCCCCATTACCCTTATTGGGAGTTCGTTCAGCCGGCTTCCCTGACGGTCTAGTCAAGAGGAGTCCTCTCCTGGGAGGGGGATGGATTTTCTTTTTTCTCTAGAGATGCCTGACCTTCTTTACACCCTTTCATCTGGAACTCTATTGTCTTGGCCTCTTCGAAATTATCCATGAGGGTTTTCTTAGTGGCTCTTTTAATTAACATGGAAATAGAGGTCGGAAGAGCGTTAGCATAGACCTCAATTTGAAACTCTTAAGCCGGTTTTTCCGCAGGATGAAACTTGTTTAAGACAGTCGTGAATCTTTGATTGAAATCTTTGACCCTTTCCTTTGGGTTCATGGTGGCTATGAAAATTTCGGCCATAAGGGCTCCCGTGGTAGTTTATTTGGAAAATTTGTCTAGGAATTCCTTTTGGAACTTAGTCCAGCTAGTTATGGATCCTACTGGCAAGTTAAAATACCAAGTGGAAGCTGAGTTCTCAAACATGTAGGGGAAAATTCTGCATACCACATCTTCATGTTGAATGATCATAAGCATGATCATGAGTATGAACTTCTTGATATGATCTTCGGGCAATCCTGAGGTCTCGGGATCCTACTTTGGGAGAAACTTTTCTTAGTGCTTAGGGATATTGTGTATTCGTCTAGGGATGGCCACGGCGTCCCTGGCCAACCAAGGTTGGTCGCCTTGAAGTGGAACTTCTCTCTCCTCCTCATGACCATTGTTCTCTTCCATATATTCGAAGTCAGAGTTAGGCTCTTCCTCCTCTGAAAGATCGTTAGGTTCGGAGACTTCATCGGCTGGCATCTTGGGTATGAGATTAAGAGGTTTTTGGATTTCAGTGATCGCAAAGTCTATTAAGTCTTCGACAGAGTGTTCGAAAACTTCGTCGGGAGTGCTAACCACTGGTCTGCCTTGTTGTTTTCTTCGAGGGAGAATGGGGGTGAATGGCAATGCGTCGATTTGTCGGGTGTAAGCTCTAGTAATCCTTCTAAATTGATTCACTTCCTCATGAGGGAGGGTGTAAGGTATTTTAGGGTGAATATATCCTTCCTCGAAGTGGGGCGAGTTATCCACTTTGGGAGTACTCGGTAAAGGTGGGTTGTCTATTGGATGACTAGCCATGCATGTGGGTTGTTACGAATATATATGTTGTTCGAAATATCATATAACTTACATATTCATCCATTCATTCTCAAGCCCTCCTTCTAGCGCCAATTCTCTTGATGGGTCTTAAACCCCTTAACTCAACAATAGGAATCAAACCTGCCACCGAGGCCCAATTAGACTCTGCAGCATTTTTGATTGGAATGGTTCTCCAGATCTCATGATCCAGCCAATTTATTCAATGGTCTTTATGTTTTCTTGTGGAGGCATCTCCTTCGGTCGAGATTTTCTCTTTTGGTAATTTCTCTTTAGTTAGGATAATTTTTAGAAAAATCCGGTATAAACCAAATTGACCACATAGCGATAAGGAATTCTAAAGACTGCGAAAGGTCGGGCTCGGGATAACCCTCACTCCAACATGCAGACAATGATCTCTTAACACGGGCCTAGTAATAATACTTTAACCATGCGAGCACTCGATCACTAGCTGATATTTTAACCTAAACTATCCAAGAAACAAAATGAGAGCAAATTTAACTACTGCAGAAGAGGCTGAGCTTGGGATAACCCGATGCTCAAACATGCAAATGATAATCCTATACCACAGGCCTAGTAATAATACATTAACCATGTGAGCATCCAATTACTGTTTGAGAATACTAATTATTATAAGAAAACATTTATATGATAAGATCAATAGCAAGCAAAATAATTCATCTACCATAATCTTTCATCATATATCCACACAACGATTCATCATTTCCATCATTAGAGAAAAGAACAGTAAAGAAATTGCACCAAATAACTTGAAAATATATTCGATAGCTCTTACTTGTTACATATGTTCATGAACTGAATAGGAAATAGTTCTTCTCCAGGCTCAATTACACATGCATATGATGAAAACAACTTCGTCTATGGTCCAGAAGGAATTCTTCATTCATAGAAGCTCCAAAATAATTCTTAACAACTAGAAAGAAAAGAGTTATTGCAATAAACCATCGACCCTTAGACCATCAGTCGATGTTCCTATTTATAATATAAAGTCTTAACATTAATTAATGGTAAAATACAATTTGAGCTAATAAAAAATCACCACGTGGCATCATCATCTGACAGTCTTTAAATAGTCCACCTGAGTTGTTTCTTGAAAAGGGTGGATTCTTTGATAATCGGACCATCTGATAAAGAGTTCTTCACAAGTATGGGCCCACGGTAATCTGTGTTGTTCCATTGGGGCCTCATATATCCCTCTGATGTCCACTGCATGCGCTCGGTATTTATCAAGGTGGAATTCATCTGTTGCAACATGGTTTTAGCTCTGATCAGGTGTTTTGTGAATTGACGCACCTATCCCAGCCTCACATCAGCTACCTTCGCACACTCTTCAGTCCATAGGGAGTCTTGCTCAGAATATATCTTGAGCACGTTTCTTATGTCAATAAACTCACTGGGGTTGCTGAACTTGGGGAGCTTGATATATTTCATTACTTTATTAATTTTATCCCAGTGCTTCTGGCACTTGGCATATTGTTCTTGGATCTCTCGATGTGGGTCCTGGGACATCTTAGTCCAGTATTATGCAGATCTCTTTATGTAGTCGAGGCTATTTTTGCTTAGCAGTTGAATGCCATGTTCTTCCTTTTCTCGACCCTTTTGGACGGCCTCAATGTATTCGAGCCTTTCCACCGCTTGTTGCACTCTTTCATGCCATCGTTCCATCTCCTTGCATGCTACGAGAGCCATGAGAGTGTCCTCCTAGAATTCAATTATATTTTCAGTTAAAAGGGTTCTCTCTTTCTTGTACTCGTTGTAAAATCCTGAAAACTCACTCTTCAAATATGTCACAGTCTGTGTGGTGCCTTTATAATACTCAACAATATGGTTCAAGTGTTCCAATTCCTTCAGAGTATCATCTAGTTCTCTTTCATCAATCCTGGCCCTATCCTGGGCAGCATCAGAGAGGGCTCTTCCCATGCCTATTAGTTCAAACGTGTGAACATCTGTTGTGTTGATCAATATTTCGCCTGTGGTAACCAAAATAGAATGGTCCACAGTAATCTTCCTCTTCTTCTACATGCACAGAGGTTTTCTGAGATGCCTCCGGACTCTCATCATCACTGTATATATCTATGAACTCAGACAGAGGGTTAGGCGCACTGGTTTCGGCCGACACCCAACCCATATTTGATTGAGTCATCGCGCCTGCCGGTGAATTGGCTGGCAGCAATGTGGATTCAGGGTCATCTGACCTGTTGATGTTACCAGGGTCTGTGAGCTCGGGGCCGCCTACCTTTGCCGGGATCTCTTCTGGGTTACTAGTCGGAACGCTTGATAAGAGGGTCGGATCATTCGATGCCAGATCCTTATTTGTTGAGCATGTTAGAGAAATATTGTCCCTCTTTCCCTTCCACCTGGAGTTCCGAGAAAATTCTAGTTTTGTATAGGGGCTTCCTAGGGAGCTTCCATCGTTTCAGCCGATTCGAATGTTACCCTTTCTTCCTTAGTCCTGAGAATTTCTTCTGCTCTTTAAGCTCTTTCATCCAAGGACACCGCTTGCTCTTCCCAACTCATGGCCTTGAACTTGGTTATTCTGGGGTCGACCATTCTTGCCACTACCTCATCCCAATCTTGAGCATTTTCAGTGAATATTTCATCCTCAAACCAATCGTGGGCATAAGGCCAACAAGACGATACTTGTGATGCATGTTTCAAGACCAGACCCTTGTGATCGTGCTTATGAAAATGTCATGTCTGGAACCGAAATTCCAATTGACTTAATCCCTCTTGCTTGGCTTGCGTAGTGTCTTTAACCTGGTAGAAGCCAATATGAAATCCATAGGGTATGAATGTCCACTTCTTATCCTTCACCAAAGTGGCATTGTACCCCTACAAGATAGTTTGGTACCATATTTCCCCTAGTACCAGTTGATTGGGGACATATATAGGTAGAAAATGTGGTGCTCCTGTGGCTCTGAAAACCTTAACGTCGGTTTCGCGCTCGTCCAGGTACCAGTGACTGACTTTTGATATAACTTTTTTGGCTGCATCAGACAGCCTTGGGCACTCCTTCTTGAATAGTAAGAAATGAATAGGTGCGATAAATTGGTCGCAAATGAGAGAATAGGATATTTTATACATGTTCTCCCATAAGATGCTAAAATAAACATGGACCGAGAGCTTGGAAGTGTGCCATCTCAGGTTCATTCCTGTGGAGACATTTCTTGCACAGATGACGTCCAATAGATAAGACACCATGTAGAAGGCAGGAGTTTCTCCTTCCTTTAGCTACTAAGCATGTAGAATGTAGGTGCTAAGATGTTTGGAGATGATTGTGCCCCAATTGAAGCTTGTTCTGAAGATGGAGACAGTATAAGCCAAAGGCATCCATGCCTCCAGAAACTTGGAGCAATCTTTTTCTCCATGCAACTAGAAAAGGAGAGCCATTAGATAGATATAAGGTTGTTTGAGGTTGGTCGTCGGGTACCAGCCGGAGTTTTGGTTGGTGAATTTTTTATCTTCTCTCCACTAGGACACCATGATTTTCCTGGTGTCGTGCTTCTGATAAAACTTCACAACAAAATCCTTGTTCAAACATTCATCTGGATCCCTGAGCTTGTAATACTTTTCGACTTCTACTGGGAGGAAAACCCCGACGATTTGACCATTATCATCATTAATTACACACTTTTGTGCATTGCTGTGATCAATGAGCCATTTAAAAATTTCAATGCAGGGGAATACCGGAGTCCGGCTTGCCACCATGTGTAGGTAAGCCTTGTGGATGTTAACGAAGACCTCATCATCCATTTTCCTCGTGTTAGGATCGCTATGCGGGGCATACTCAGGGAATTCTTCATGCTTTATTTCCTTGAACAGGTCTTCCCATCGCGGGAATGTTGTCTTGGTCCCAATGTTCGCCTCTGTGTCCCCAAAGGCCAGAGGCTAAGTGAAGGCTTCTTTGGTGATCGTCTTGATGATCGAAGTTGGCTTGGAAGTGAATTCCAATTTTCTTGCAATGGTTGGGGAGGAGCCTTCTCCTGCTTCTGATTCTTGCAGCTTTGGGACTCTAGGATATTTCCTGGTGGTAGGTTTTTTTGGAGGCATCGTTTCTGCAACTGAAGATGCTCAATTAGGGATGGCACATAGAATAATATTAGATCTTAATTTATATGTGAAATGAAATCAAAACCAGACTGGTACATACATGTATGCTTGCTAAACTTTGTTTCTTAATACTCACTATACCTTGGAAGCCTTCTCTGGGTCATTCGTCTTACTCCTCTAAATGTTCCAGACCTCTTTGCACGTAGAATTCTCTGGCTCATAATAATTCAGGGTAATATAATGAGAGATAACTTACCAGTCGCATCAAGATGTTAATACAAGTAATGGGATGAAATTTAAACTACTTACTGCCAATTATTTGTAATCAATTTTACGTAGGTTGGCGGTGGAGGCGTGGAGGGAGATGCATTGTATCTATAGGTTAAAACGGTCATTGGGCTTTGTGCACGAATTAGAGACTTGTGCATGATCTTGGAATTAATCAATCAATTAAATGCATCGTATCTAGCGTATATTAGAGCTAAAACATCCCATCGTGTCATTTTCTGAAAGGGGAAGTCGGGGATTGGCGTAGAGCTATGTGATTCTTCGTTGATACTCCTTACCAAAGAAAAAACCATCGACGCCAATTTCTTTTGTCGAATGGTTCTAAGGTGACACGTGGTAGATAAAGACAGGTGACTAGACTCACGAGTGCCAACAGAGGTGGTAACCTCCTTTCAGTTGCGCACTTCCTTTTCCAGCCTAGGAATCATCAATGCAGAATAGATATCAGGGGTTAGTAACTGGGGATGAACTTATCGCATCCTTTCCCTTGGGATATCTTCTTGGAAATTCATCGATGCCGAAATGTTTTTACGGGATCGGTCGTCAGCGATTCCTCCCTTTCCCCGCAAAAGACTACTTCCTTTCGCGTTTAACTGATGCTGAATGAAGTCGGTCATCGAAAAATTTCTTGTGAAATGATTATCACGAAATAAAAACTCCTCGTTTTCTGATGCCAACAAAAACCGGGGATCGGCGTCCTTAGTTTTCTAGGACGATTTTCTTTCACCTCTGATTCTTCTGGGTGCCGAAATTTGGACGCATCAAGTGAAATGACTTAGTGGTTGATTCTTTAGTCAAATGTTTCTCCCTTTAAGTTGTGATGGTTTCGACATGTTCAAGGAAACTTTTAAAGAATCAAGAAGAAATTGTAGAAAACAAAGATAAGCGAAAACAACATTGTTCCAAATTAAACAATAAGTGGTACCCAAAAAGTAGAGTTTGGTAGAGACCTTTTTAGGGTGTGTTGAGAGATCAACATACTGCTGGTACTCTTAAATCTCAGTCATCCCTGTTCACACTACAATTTTTTGTCAATGCTATCTCCAAGATCTTGTTGAATGCTTCAACCATTCTGTTTTCTTGTGGATGATAAGGTGTACTCTTCTGATGGTGGACTACAAATTCTTCAATCAGGGCTTCAACTATCTTATTGATGAAGTGTGTACCTTGATCACTCATAAGGGCCTTAGGGCATCCAAACCTGGTTATTATGTCATCAAATATAAAATTTATAGTTGTAGCTGCACTACAGTGCTTGACTGCTCTTGCTTTGGCCCATCTAGTTAGGTATTCTTTCACAATGATAATATATCTTGCTCTTGTGTGATTTTTTGGTGGGTTTATAGGTCCGACAAAGTCAATGGCCCATTTTTCAAATGCTTGTAGGGTCATATATGGTGCTAATGGAATCTCATCTCTTCAGGATGGTTTTCCAATTCGTTGGCATACATCACATGCTCTGGTATATTCTTTAGCATCTCTGTGTAACGTAGGCCACCAAAGTCCATCTCGCAAAACCTTCTGCGCAGTTGCTTTTCCTGCATAATGTCCTCCTGCAATGCCTTCATGAGCTTCTTCAAGGATCATAGGGAGTTATTCCTCCATCACACATATTCTTAGGATCTCATCAAGTCCCATTTTATATAGCTAACCAGCTATTAGCAAAAAATATGCAACACGCACCACTAGTTGTTTCTTTTATGGAATTGTGTATTCTACTGGAGCTATTCCTATTGACAGGAACTGGACTATGTCTGCGAAGTCATCATCAATATTTCTAATGGAAATTAGTTGTGCATCCAGTAGTGTATCCTCCATACTAGTAGGTTCTTCTCCATGCTCCAACCTCGACAGGTGGTCTGGGCCCTTATTCATTATTCCTGGCTTAACTATGATCTCAAAATCATATTCTTGAAAGAGGAGAATCCATCTGCATATTCTCCCCCCCAACACTGGCTTGTTGACTAATTATTTCGGTGCAGAGTGATCAGTAAACATTTTAAAGTGTCCTCCCAACAAGTAGTTACCGTGGTTCACCCCCACTCTGGGCCTATGTCCACAAAGTCTTCTTTATATTATCTTGGTCAAGTAGTTACAGCACAAAGCTTCAATGACAAGTACTTCACACAGGATAGAAGATATGTGCAGCTCGCTAGATCCTTCTTCCTTGCTCCTCAACATCCAACTATAACAATCTGCACTTAGCTCTCCGATCTCATGCACAGAGCTCTCTAAGATACATCCAATCACACAGATCCAAATACTAGCACTAAGCTTTCATTCATACACCATGCAGATATATTACATTACTATCTCGTCTATCTTACTATCTATATTTCCTATTTATAGATTACAAAATGGGCCTAAACGTGGGTAAACCCACGAGCTAACATCCCTTTCCTGTTACATCAACCCAAAACCCTAACATGGATCCCAAAATAGGTCTTGCTTCCTTATTTTCTGCTTCGCGTTGCGCTCCTTCCTTGCTAAGTTGTCGCAGTCTCAAAAGTGGTCAAATATGACCAAATACTCTTCAAAACTTGGTCAAGGGCCAATAGGCCCCCAACACTCACCTGTGACTTGTCCCGAGTCACTCAGGTCTAGCCAATTCTTCTTCAAGTACCTCAAGTTTGGCTCGAACTGCTTCGACCTGTTGCTTTGCGATTTCCTCCTGCTTGGTGAACTCCTGGATGAGTGTGTTATTGACTGGTCATTCTAGGTGTTGCTCTGTTGTAATCACAACCTGTTGTAGCTCTATCCCTTGGTTCTCAATCTCTAAGAATAGTTGACATGCCTTATCCTGCAAAGGTTGAAGTTGTTGCGTTACTTCCATGACCTTGCTCTAGATCATGTGGATCTATTTTTGTGCGACGCGTTGCTTGTGGGATCACTTCATTTTCTCTATGGTTGGTAGGGCCTTCAACTGCATCAAAAGTCTATCTGCCTATTTCTTCGCCTTCTGGAGATGCGACTCTAGTTTATGTAATTCTGCGTTCTCGGTCAGGCTCTCATGTATCTGCGCACTTCTGGTACTTAGCTGTTTGCATTCTTCAGTGAGTTCTTTGATCCTTTCTACTGTATCGTGGGCAGTTATTTCTTGTTGGTCGCGCTCTTATTGTAGGATTCTTGGGATGATGTGAAGCTCTAAGTCAACGACTCTTTGTTGCATTTGTTGAATAACTTTAGCAAGCTTCATTACCTAATGATCTAAGGGTTCTTCGGCCTTTTGTTCTAAGCCGGTCACAAAGAGAAATTCTCTATTGACAACTTCTTCGATCCTAATTTTCTTTGTGAGAAGTTGCTCCTTCTCCTTTTGGATATTTGCACGTTCTTTATCAAACTTCTCTTCGATGGCCTCCTTCTCTTGTTGTGTAGCTTGACGTTGCTCTATGATTTACTCATGTGCATGATTTAGGGCCTGGGTGGCCTACATTGTTACTTCTTATTCTTTCTGAAGGTGTACTTCGACTAGGTCAGCAATCTTGCGAAGTTGAACTAACTCGTCTCCTGCTTCGGGTGTTCCTTCTAGCATAGGTGCAATGGAGATTGTGCGGTTATACTAGAGGGCTCACTATACTCCTTGGAGCTCGACTTCGATTCTGTCGTACATCATCTGTTTCTTGGCCTCCTTCTTTTCTATAATTTCTTCTATGGCTTCATTCAAAGTTGCAAGGAGAAAGCTGAAGTCATCGGGGTTGAGCGTGGTCTTCATCTTGGTCACGGTCACTTTTTCTTTCTTCTTAGAGGAAGACTTTGAAGGTGACCCTTTTCTCTTCTTTGGAACTTCGACTTCATCTCCTGGTTGTTGCTCGAATTCCTCTAAGTCTTTGTTGCTACCTTCTTGATCGAGTGTGAAGGAAGTTGTCTTCGGAAAGTAGCTATCTACATCCTGAACCTCTTCAGGATTCTTTGTTTCCTTTGTCTTCATTGTCTTCTTCATATTACTGGGCTCAGGTGTGTCCTGTGTAGCTTCTAGGCTGTCAATATCTAAAATTTCTGTCGGATCTGCTGAAACAAGGAGGTCCACAGACCATTCCTTGGTGATTTCTTCTAGGTCTTCTTCAGTCATCTTATAATAGGACTGGAGTTGTTCCTGGTGTTCATCAGCGCGTGGAGTTAGGTAGATAAAGTGGCGGTCTGTGCTAAACTTTATCAAAGTTTAGAACCTTTGTAAAGTGTTCGGGGTTATGCGAGGTTCACCCCCTATAGCTACTTTCAATTGGTTATAGTATCTGTGAAAAATGGCATTTCAGTGCCACTGCTTGCTCATGTCCGTCAAGTACCACAATGTACTAAACTTTGCAGCTAACGGTTCGAATGGGGTGAGGTATGGGAAAGTTGCACCTTCTAGTAGCTCCCATGCAACAAAGGTGATCAATATCAGCAGTCATCTGAAATGGAATTCATTCCCCTGGTCCTAGGCTTCTCTACAGTCAATCTCTAGTTGATTGACCAAATACTTTGCCCAATTCATATGGAGTCCTTCTGCGCATTTTCCGGCGAGGTCCACTATGAAGACGGATACTTTCGTAGGTCTATTCTTACAGACCAACTTCCCTTCTATCAACTGGCATGTGAGGCGCACAGCGCCACTCTCGATAGAGGCGACCTTGTAACCTCGAGAGCCTTTTTCAACATTTCCATATGCCTCTTTAATATTCTGTGAAAGCGTGCGGTCCATGATCTTCCCAGGGTAGTACTCATGGGGATCAGGGCCCTGCATGTTAAGCCTAGTAATCCTGCTGATCAGTGCCAAATCAATATTTATGCGATGTTTCAACCACAGGTATCCTCCATGGTAACTTTCTAGCAGCAATTTCACACAAGCAGTCACCTTCTGATGTCTATCGAAGTGCAGTATTTTCATGATGTTGAGCAGAGTAGACTGCGTAAGGTTCATCATCCATTGTTGAGGGACGATCTTCAAATTGTGGCCCTTAGTCTTTGTTAAGTACTTAGATGGTGTGAGCATGTTGTAGGCTTTACGGTCTCCCAGGTTGAAGTCACAATACTTCAATGATGTAACCTTGTCTTGATCTGCATGGTAGGTGCGAACTCCTTTCAGTAGATATGTCATAATTAGGGTGTATTCAAAGTCTCGAGGTACACTGTCCATGTTAATCTCACCACTTAAAGGGGGAATGTAAGCAGGAAGAATGGTTGGCACTATCCTCGTGTTGGTTGCGTCGTGTCTATGTTTAGTTCTCACCTCTGCGTCGGCTCAGGATGTTCCAGCCTGAGCAGTCGATGAGGAGGCTACCACTCCTCTCGACGATGAGCCTTGGACTCCGGTGGACATTCCTCTTTCCGACATGACTTTTTTTGTCCTTAATCTAGAAAATACTTCTCTCACCGATTCTTCTACTACGCTAAGCTCGTCGGACATGTAAGCTTAGGATCATTGTCTCAGGTTGTCAATGGAATGTCAATATCGTAATCAGATAGAGAGTAAAGCTAGAGTAATAATTGTTTCACAATGTGGTTGTTCTGTCAACTCAAGTTCTTAATTGGCAAAAGTGTCTTTCGGGCATGGTGCGATGGAATAAGTAAGTAACTCTGCAATGGACTACTTGCAACGGATATGAAACTTCCATGACCATTGATCTATCCATTAAGGTGAGGTCCAACAATCTAATGGTAACCCATAACTTCTTTTCGATCTATTTGGAGCGGTGGTCGAATGGGTATATTTGTTCCAATGGCTATATTGCTTCGTCATGGTGAAGTACTCTATGTCGTTGTTCTGATATTTTGGTGAAGCTCCAATTCTGCAACTCTTCTTGTTGTGAAGTGTCCTCTAGGACCTCTTGTAACCTTATAGTATTAGCCATTTTCTTTCTTAACTTCCTAGCCTTCTTCCCAGTGAGTTTCATCTCAGTAATTCTTTTACCGTTCTGATGTTTATCTTCTATGGTCTTAGTTACTTCGCATTGTGGAACATCTTTCCTAGGGTTCCTTGATAATACCTCTTCTGTATCAACAATAGGTAACTCGATCTTCTGCGGATCCTCAAGTGTTCTCTTAGCTTCTCCATCGGAGGTACTAATATTAAATATCTATGATCTGCTCTTCTGTTTTTCAATCAATTGCATGATCCTTCTGGTCATAAAGTCTTTTAATTCTTGTTTCTTCTGTTGCAAAACTTTTGCTTCTTCTCTTCGTCTGGCCTTTTCTCTGTCAATCCCGGGTTTCCCTATGAGCATGGTAAATGAGGCGGTGTCTTCAACAAACTTAACAATATCAAAGTCTTCCTCTATCGAAGTTCCATTGACAGTCATAGGTATCCGGGTGAGCCTTCCACATAGTTTTACTAGCTTTTCTCTGAAGAAACTTGTTCCTTCTAGGGAAGGGATCATGACAGGATTTCCTATAGCTTCCCAAGTTCTTTCTGGAATAACATTCACTTGTGTTTCTTCATCAAGAGTACAATCAATGTCAAAGTCCCCTATTATTGCTTCGATTTTCTCCTTTTCTTTGAAGATCTCTAATAACCTAACATGTCGGTGGTCATTTAAGGTATATTTCATCTGTAGTAATATCTTTTCTGATTATTTCTGGGTTTCTGCTATAATCTTGGTCTCTTGATCTCCCTCAGGGTTTGTTTGTTCCATATTTAGCTTCTCAAGCCAAGCAATCATTCTAGGGAAATCTAATACTTCATGGTCCATAGCCTTACAACATAAGCAACTAGATCTCCTACCAGAGCATTCCTTAGCAAGATGTCTCGATCTTCTGCAACTGTAACAGAGGGTTAATCCTCTCTTTCTCTTAAATGATCCCCAACTTCTTCTATACTGCGCACCAGGATCATGGTAGCTAGCCTGCAAAAAACTTTTTCTAGGATCCTGCATCCACTTGTTAGTCCAGACATTCTTTCTATGCATAGGTATAACATATCTATCACTATACTTATCATATGTATTCATATCAAACATTCTTTCATCTAACAATTCCCTAGTTTTCAATCTAGGACAAAATCTATCAAAAATACCTAGACCCATGCTCAAAAATTTCACTTATCTTACTTCTACAAAGTACAAATCTTCCAGATCTAAGACTTTTAACTATTCTTACCTTTATCGGCGCATAGAGTTCACATATATTACCTTTTTCTTGCAGATCTGACCTCTTTCTTGACAAATCTGACTTCTTTTCTTCAGATCTGACCTCTCTTTCTTCAGATCTGACCTCTTTCTCTTTAGATCTGACCTCTTTCTTGGTACAAAGATTCACAGGTCAAACAGAACACTGCGCACTAGGGCAACAGATCTACGCACATAGCTTATTTCACACAAATATTCTTCCTCTTCAGTTCCCAGCAATCATAGTTCCAGTCCCAGCAATAGAACCATTTCTTGGCATAGGGGCAAACCCAAGGTTCAGATCTAAGAGTGCACCAACAAGCCTTGCTACTGACCCTTTCAGTAGCACCTGCAAAGAAGATTCAGTCTCACCCGAAGCAACTATGAGGGGGTTGTAGGATAGAGATGTCTACAACCAGGGGAATATCAAGTGGTTCTTATTATAACAGCAACACTACATGCATCTACCATTAAACTAGCTAGATTTATCCTTCGTAGCTATAGATCTGATCTAATACAGTAATGCAGATAACAATATAACAACATCATAGCTCAAAGAATCAATCACACATACAACAACAGAGGTACGTGGTTCACCCTCTCTTTAGGGATACGTCCACAAAACTATGCTTATGATATATTAAGGTAAATCTCACAGTTCTGATCTATGCTCTTGGCCGGCAGATCCTCTCTCTTCGTCTCTCTTCCTCTCTTCCTTCCTGCGCACCCATCTACAGAAATTGATCTTCGCACCCAGCTGAAGATCTTACAATACTACAAGGCTCTCTCTCTCAGCACTTCTCTCACCCGCAATACAATATTCTCCTGATGAACAATACTCGACTATAAGGCTCAACCATAGTACCGACCAGACCTAGGTCCTCTCGACCTCTATTTATACATTACAATCCCTCACTGACAGCCTTATATCTAAACCTAGGTGTCAAAACCCTAGGTGTCTACAACCCTAGGTCAACTTGACCCATTCTTTCTAGGCTTTTCCAGCCTATCTTTCCTTCTCCATATTGCGGTGCTCCAAGGCATCTAATGCTAGTTTTTCCACTTCCTAAGTCATCCTCGGTCCATCCTTCTTGTTGATTTGTCATCCTTGATCTCCTCATCTAACGGCCTTCTTTTTCGCACTTCACTCCATCTTCTCTATTCTTTTTCTCCCTTCGACCCAGTGACAGCCACTGTGTCTCCTGCGTAGCTCACTTTTTACCTTTGTTTCCTTTTTGTTCTCTTCCTTCCATAACCCATAGCCAACACCTATTTATGTAACCTGTTATTATCTTGTCTCACATATTGTTTTCTTTCATTATCATTTATAATAATATTATGTTTCAGGATTTGTCTTAGACACCCTGATCTAGCTTACAATGATATTTATGTTTTCCTCTTAAAATTGAATGTAGAATTCAGATAAGCTCTTCTCTGCATTTAAATTGGACCCTAATCTATGCTTCTTTTCCATTTCAAAAACTCAAAGGATCCAATGACATGATTACCTTGCCTTTTTACATTTTGTCTCAACTATTCATTCATTTGTCATCTTTAACCTCTTGACTCCATTTTTTCCCAATGGCCCTCTTCTGTTGTCTCAACCAAAAAATATAAAAACAAACCTTTTGTCCTCATAGCTAGCCTAACATCCCATACAAACAAATCTAAATATGACATAGAGATCCCTCTCTGAGTCTTGGAGGGCTAGATCCAAGACTTGAAGTGGTTTTTTGGTTACCCCTGTCGATTTCCTCCTTAGCTTGGGAAATTACAGAGTGCTAACCTAATGGAGACCATACTGGGGACTTTCTCTAGTAGTGCACTTCAAGTTCCAGATCTGATCATTGATGGTGGACAGTGACCAAACACAAGAAGGCTGAAATATTTTACCTGGGGACTCCAATCAGCTCCAGATCAGTTTCTATTCAAATACTCCACTAGAGAAAGAACATGAATTATGACCAAGAAATATGGAAGGATTAGGTATTCAATCTCAAATTGTATTCAATACATTTTTGGTTTTATCTGTAATTATGTTCTTTCTTATTCTAATCCTGATCAAAAGTATATTGTTGAATATTTCATTGACCACCTGCTAATTGATGAAACCCAAGAGATTAAGTCTCAATTCGTAGATCATGTACATTCTCATACATTTGTACACATCCCAGAGGCACCTGTAGAAATCCTAGTGAGACACGAGCCTCGTGTTTCATCTTTTCCTCTTACTAAATCTTCAAATGATTATAGGCCTCTTACTCTACCTCCTAAACCTGTAAAAGTCCCAGACAGATACAAGCCTTTGGTTTTTCCTCCCATTCTCCATGTCCCCTCGACCAATTATAGCAATAATCTACCCAGGTTCGATGGAGAAAATGTGAAGATCACTGCTGAAAAACATATCCAAAGGCTTGAGGATTTTCTTAATCTGTTTGATGTAGCAGAAGATGACATCTGTATTAGGATGTTTTTCTTATCATTGCAAGGTAAGGCTAAGAATTGGTTTAAGAATATTCCATCTACAAGCATTAGAAATTTCCATCAATTCATGAAAGTTTCCCTATATTGATGGGTGATCATGGGAAATATCTTTCTCATCCTAGAAGAGTATGAACATTTTAAAAGACAACCAGGAGAGACAGTGAATCATTTTTCAGCTAGGTTCAATAAGGTGTATCATGCAATGTCTGCTGACATAAAACCACCCCCAGTATTAGCTCACTTGCGTTACCCTAACGCTTTCGATCCGAAGATGGCGTTCAATTAAGAGAAAGGAACACTGCAACCCTTGAAGAAATGAAAAATTCCATAGTCGATGTGGAAGCTAACCTGTTGAACAGAAAGGAAAAGTTATAAGCATTGAGAAAAAACAAAACAGAAAAGGAGTATGTGATATCCTCAGAAGTAAAGCTAGATATCCTGGAAAACACTGTAAAAGAGATGATGCATAAGATTAGCAGGAAAGAAGAAGTTGTTGTTCAAAAACCTTATGTTCCATTAATGCCAGAAAATACAAAGATCATGTCCCCAAGATTTTTTCAATTCAGCCTTAGTATTCTAATCCACCCAATGATTACTTCATGTAAACAATTCATAATACAGCCAAAGAGGAGGTTCAAAATTAGGTGGTGGTGGAAAAATCTCCAGAGATGATGTGCATGTTTGACGACCTCCCCTACATAGATGATGTGCCCAGATATGATCTTCAGAATGATGACTATATGATTGAGATTAAAGTTGATTGTTCAAATCATCCATCATTATCTTCATGGGAAGAAGAAGCCCAATTGTCACAGTGCATAGATAACAATCAAACTCTGCATACTAATCAACATTGCAAGGAGGAAAATGCAGAAATTTTTCAAGAAAGTGCAAGCTGCCTACCCCTATGTTTCACCTCGCTCCTGAGAAAACATTGCAAGCAGATTGTAAATAGTAAGAATGAGGAATTCTCTAATGCATCAGGTGAGGAAAACAGGGGTGATATAGAATTTGTTTCAGATTCAGAGGTGTATCCCTTGAGTATTTTTGAAGGCCAAAATTCAAATGAAGACACAAAGCCCGGGACAGACAATAAGTTGATCCATTTAGATTCCCTGCCCTTATGTTTTAGTTCATTTCATACTTTGAGAGGGAATCTTGGTCATATCCTGGTTGAGAATCACAGTGTCATCCTTGAAGTGCCAGCAAATCCCATTCCATAGTCATCAAAAGCATTTTATGACCCTATAGCTAATATGTTGGATAATGCGTGTTTTCAAAATCAGGTTTCATTTACTCCTAATGAATTAAAAAATTGTTATGATATGGATATGATCAGAAAGTCTACCCCACTATCTGGTTTAGTAGAAATATCAGTACAAAACCCATCAATTGAAATACAAACACATCTTGAAATGTTTGAAGACTGGAAGACCCGATGTGCAACACAAGGTTAGGAAGTTGAATGGACTGATTCCAAATACCAAGAAATAGGTCAAGTCTATCTTGATCCTATAGATATCTATATGAGAAAAAATTTCATCACATGGAAACTTTTCCTTATCAACATTTCTGTTGCTTGGCAAGTTTATCAAGATCTTTATGATGATGACCAGGATCACAATCATTTTCAAATACCATTAATAGATTTGTTCCTAAACTGGGTGAAAAATAGTGAAAGAGCCAAGATGCAAGACCCGACATCTGATTGGTTATACTGGGTATTTCAAATTGATTAAAGACAAACATTCTCAGCTTAGAATAGGATATATGTACATAAATAAGATCATCATATCAGCGTTGTTGTTTCAATTATCAGATTTACAGTATGCAAATAAGCTTGATGGGAAAGCATGTGTTTTATTTTTGTTTTTGTTTTACTTCAAAACTCATTCAAAGTTAGAATGAATAATCAACTGGTGTCCAGTCACTAAGTTGCAAGACAGATCAACATACAGGTGGTGGGATCATCCCAATGGACAAGGCACTGATTTATAAAGCCGAAGATCTGAGATTCTTGACACCTCCTAAGGAGTTTCCATCCCCAATTGGAGCCTATGCTAGGGTCCTATGATCTAGTCATTTGTTCTCCAGTTACCTATTTGGAAATTTTCTCTGATCATTTTGAGACTGTCTCCATGATAAGAAGCTCAGGAGTAATGGTCCAGTGGTGTATCTTGTGTTTCAAAGAGGTGTCCATGTATATCCAAAGTTGGCAAGTGGTAGGTTGGAATTATGATGCATACATATGAATATTTGAAGGTTTAGAATGGATTAATGGTTCTCACGAACTCGATTATATCTCAATTGTGGCATAAAAGTTTACTTTCGGTAGGTAAAATAGAAAATCTTGATGGCAAAGAAGAAGACATATATGAGCAGTCGAAGGTTTTGAGACAGTATGATTGTGATCTTGGTTTCAAAGAGTCATTTGCAACCTTACTAGATGGTTTGAACTCTTGAAAGTAAAAGTGTCAAAGAAATAGTTTTCGGCAGCTAAGGGTCAAATTTTATGTGTTGTAAGCTGTCGAAACTAAAATGGCAGGCGCAACTCTCAGTTAGCTGCCAAAAGTGCAGATTTTGTTAATGGTTAGACTGTCCCATCGGGATCTCAAACCACCATCATTACACATGTCATGATGATCTCAAATTCTATTGAAATCGTCTATGAGGATCATTTGTCATGATCTGGGCAATTTATTATGATTCTAATTGATGTTTTAAAAAAAATCATTAAACCCTAAGATATCAATTCGAAACCCCAATCATGATTCCATTCACCATTACCATTTCGTGCAGCAAATCACATGGAGGCATGTATTAGTTGGTTTTAAACAAACATCATGATCTAAGGTTCCTTATTTGCCAAGTGTTTGTTTTAAATCTCAGCTATCCACAAAATTTGCTTTTCTCGTGCATTTTCCTCATCTGACATTTATTTCTCTTTGTCCCAGCACTGGTTTTCCATCCATCTATCCAGGTTTTAGTGCCTTCATACTATTAACAGTTTTTTTCAGATGGCTACTGGAGGAATATTGCTCAGGAGGGAGTTGCAAGAGATTTCCTATCTATAATCTCATCCATAGATTTTTCAAATGTTCAAGGATGCAAGATGCTACATGTTTTGTGAAAAATTACAAGGGTATCATCAGGAAATTGCAAAGGCATTTGCCAAAAGATTTGATGGAGCCAAAGTGCAATTGGGTCCTCTGGAAATGCAGATAGATGAGGCAAGTATTTTTGCAGCAACTGAGATGCTTGGATAAGGTGAGAGGTGGTTCAATACCATTTCCATTAAAGAAATTGAATTTAGGTCTTACCTTAAGCCAAAGTTCCAAAGAATTATTTGGCAAAGGGACATTCTCGGGAATTACTTGGAAGACAAATGGCATAAATTGTTGAGGGTTATTTAGGTGTACATAACTTGTGAAGGGGGGTATGGCAGGGTCATGTTGTAGCATTTCAGGCTTATCAATCACTTTACAGGAAAAAACCCTCTGAATTTGCCTCATTATCTTCATAGAAGCATCACCAAGATGCAACAAAAAGTCCAAGCCAAATCTGAGAAAGAAAACAATAGATTGTTCCATCATGGCCTTATTAAGCTTCTAGTGATGGAGGAACTCTAGAGAAGAGAGAAGACATGGGACTATTTCCTATTTTGGAGAGAATTTGAGCAAGAGATCCATCCTAAGGGTAAGAATACACCTACAAAGAATTCATCTACACCAAATAGCAGCAAGAGAAAGAGAAGGTCTTTGTCACCAGTTCAGACAGAAGAGCCAACTCCTTCATCCAGGTTCAAGAAGGCAAACAAAAAGCTTGATTTTGATCAAGGGATTGAGGGCCAAAGTCGTGTTGTTGATAGGAACATTTTGAATTTTCCATATTCAGATTTTGAGTCTGAACCACCTATAGAGGAGAGAGGGGAAATTGAAGTTGAAGCTCCAGACTTTGAAGTACCTAAGACATCAATAAATAATAAGGTCAACAAAGATTTAAAGATTCAGAAGTTGAAGGAGGATATAGAAGAGCTCAAGTTGTTGGATAGGCATATAAAATCAGTAAATCAAACCCTACAAAATAAATCCGATGAGGTGAGAGTTGAATTTGAAGAAGTAGATCTGATGTATGCATCTTTGGAAAGGAAGCACAAAAAGTTCATTAATATAAACCAAAAGATCTACCAAATGATCAAACTCTTGAGGTTTAAGATAGCACCTATAAAACCAAAACCAAGAGCTCACCTTGGTCTAGAATCTTTGGTTGAGGTAGCCATGAACCTGAACGAGGAATCCTAAGAGTTAGACAGAGTAAAGGAATTAAATTTTGCAATTTTGAACAGTTTTGGAAAACTCAAGAATTTCGGAATTGCTAGTTGTCGAATCCCCTGACTTTCAGTAACTAAATCGGCTTTGTCCTATATGTGTTAGTTTTCGAAAGTGTAGAGATGGATAGAACAACAATATGTTCTCCTAGATCAGATCCATTTGTTGTCAGATCACTCGAGGAGACTTTCAGATGCATCCCAATTCCAAAATAGATGAGAAGGAATATCTTTTTCAGATTTTGAAGCAAATACAAAGGAGAAAAGTTCAAATATGATTCAATTTTGGTTGAAGATAATTGATTCATGGCTCAGGTGTTAGTGAAAGATCTCAAGTAGCCTTATCATCATCCATGAAGGCTATGCAAATGTCTAAGAACATATTTTTGATAGGGATTCCATCCCTTAAGACTAAGATCTATCTCCTAGAATTTTTTAATGAGATAGACTTTGAAAACACTTGTAATTTTCAGATCCATCATTTGAGGATCTGAACATGTTTTGTGAATATTATATAAGCCCATAGAGGCCACAGTCAAAAGGGGGATTAGTCAGATATGAAGGGAAGTATGGTGTGAAAATATCACCATCTGTTGTAAAGATGCTTGATAGGCTATAAGTGACTTTTGGATGAATACAAAGGCTTTTTGTTCCCAGATTCTTATGTCATGATCATGTGGTGAAGTACCTCTTTATGTAACATGTTATTATCTTGTCTCACATATTTTTTTATTTTTTTATCGTTTATAAGAAGATTATGTTTCAGGATTTGTCTTAGACACCCTGATCTGGCTTAAAATGATATTTATGTTTTCTTCTAAAAATTGAATGTAGAATTCAGATAAGCTTTGCTCTGCATTTAAATTGGACCCTAATCTATGCTTCTTTTTCATTTCACAAACTCAAAGGATCCACTGAAATGATTACCTTGCCTTGTTACATTTTTTCTCAGCGATTCATTCGTTTTGTCATCTTTAACCCCTTGACTCCATTTTTGCCTAGTGGCCATCTTCCGCTGTCTCAACCAAAAACTCTAAAAACAAACCTTTTGTCCTCATATCTAGCCTAACATCCCATACAAACAAAGCTAAATCTGATAGAGATATCCATCTCTAAGTCTTGGAGGGATAGATCCAAGACTCGAAGTGGTTTTTTGGTTACCCCTGCCGATTTCCTCCTTATCTTGGGAAATTATAGAGTGTTAACAAGGTCTATAGCCTCTGCGAGTCATTTTATCGACTAATCACCAACCTATGCAAGTAATGTTTGAGACGTGCAACGAACCATTTCAATTCATGTTGGGGGCACGAGTCTAGTCAATGCAAGTCATACGAGTGATATGTTAACAACCTATGCTAGTCATGTTGGGCACAAGAAACCAGCCACTGCTAGTCATGCTGGGGGCATTGATTCTGTTGAGAAACCTAGACAGATAGGACGTAAGCCTAAGTTCCCTTGTAAAATTTTCAAGGGAGATCATCACCTTACTCATTTATTCCCTAGCCTTCCAAAGGCACAAATATTGTGGTCCATGTCTACAAGATCTTCTGATTCTGAGTCTTTTAAGGTTTCCTCACAGTATATTCATCGTTTGGTTGATGAAGTGGTTGTTCGAATGCAATCTTTGGCTGATCACACTCCTCTTTTGGGGGGTGATGTGCCTTCAGACCATGTTGTCTCACATCCTATTCATCCATTGGTTGAGAAAGTGTTTATGTTGATGCAATATTCGATCGATCCCATTCTTCTCTTGGAGAGTTTCGAGTCTACCAAATTGGTCATGCCGATGCAATATTCAGATGATCCCACTATTCTCTTGGGGAGTGATGTGTCTACTGACTATGTTTTTAGCATTTCCAGTTTAGTACTTTTAGAACAAGGGGGAATTTTGCTCACTTCGAGCACACCCCCTCCAATCCCTAGGATGATTTCCTTTGATTGGAATGACCTTGTTGATCCTCGCCTTCCTTCTTCCCCACCTTTTTAAATAAGGGTTGAAGTTAATTCAAAAAAAAATTACCAACTTATTGTAGATGAAGGAGCCTCCGCAAGTATTTTATCCTCCTCGGCTTGGAAATCTTTGGGCTATCCTGAGCTTGTGTTTGTTTCGCATGAGTTTTTGTATTTTGACAGACCTCCTAGTGAATGTCTGGGGGTTGTTCATCAGTTTCCCATATCATTAGGTGGGAAGATTGTCCTTTTCGATTTTATAGTGGTGCAAGGCATGTTAGATTTCAGTATGATTCTCGAGCGTGATTATGTATATGCTATGAACGATGTGGTGTCTACGCTCTTCCAGGTGATCAGGATGATTTCCTTTTATTGGAATCACCTTGGTGAGCCTCGCCTTCCTTCTTCTCCACCTTTTTAAATAAGGGTTGAAGTTAATTCAAAAAAAAATTACCGACTTATTGTAGATGAAGGAGCCTCTGCAAGTATTTTATCCTCCTCGGCTTGGAAAGCTTTGGGTTCTCCTGAGCTTGTGTCTGTTTCGCATGAGTTTTTGTATTTTGATAGAACTCCTAGTGAATGTTTGGGGGTTCTTCCTCAGTTTCCTATCTCGTTAGGTGGGAAGATTGTCCTTTTCGATGTTATAGTGGTGCAAGGCATGTTAGATTTCAATATGATTCTCGGGCGTGATTATGTATATGCTATGAACGATGTGGTGTCTATGCTCTTCGATGTTATAGTGGTGCAAGGCATGTTATATTTCAATATGATTCTCTTGAAGCATTGTCACTATCGACCAGATGACATCTGATAATCACCATCCTAATTCAGCATTAGTTCAGGCTACCCCTTTATATGTTCCTAGTGTTCGTGTAGACTCTACCCTGCCACGGGTTAATTATGTGGTGTTTTATCCTCGATGTTTAACTGCTTCTAAGCAGGTACATTTGCAATCATGTTTTCCTTCTCGAGACATGGTCTTGACAATTGATCAATATTTTTATCCAATGGGGGCATGGGAGCCCTTCCTTCCCCCTCTTGGTTCAAGTGATCTTGAGTCTCCTTTTGAGTCTGATCTCACTGTTTGCAGATCCTCGAACCCTCGTTCTTGTGATTCTTCACTGATAGACTTTTCTAGTCCTAGCCAAAACCTCCATCGTTAAATGGAATGTGGTCATTTTACTTCACCCTTTGGGATTGTCGACCCTCCTTGTTCACGTGATTTATCAAATATTAAATTTCCTTCGGATGAGGCTATCCTTGAAGCCATGACTATGGTTTCTATATTGTGGGAAGACTTACATCATGGTTTGTGTTTTCTTCCCTTTTGGGAGACTTTCCAGGTTGACTATCTAAGAGACTTTTGATCAGAGCCTAGCAGTGGGCTCTACTTGAACCAGTACTATGCATGAATCATAAGGCTATACGGTGTCTTGTACCATATTGTACAGTCCATGTTTGTTGTTTTTAAGTATTTTATTCAATAGCACCTCTTATTTTCCGAAGTTTCTATCTATATTGGATTTATTAACTTCTGGATGAGTGTTATTGGCCTTATATGCAGGATCATGGAGACATTTTTTCTTTGAAGTTTATTCATTGTATCAATCCATTCTAACAGCTATTGACCTCAAAGATGACATATAGGTTAGGGTTTTTCTTACTTGAATTTTTTCGTTATTTGTTTCCTAGTTCATTTAGCCTTAGGATTGACCCCACTGAATTGCAACACTAACCTTCCTTGTTGATAAGCATGTCATTATTTATGTGGTAGATCCTTCCTTCCATGGGCATCCTATTTAGAGCCTTGTTTTCCATTTGGTTCCCATGATTAATTACTTCATAGGCACTGGAGTATTGTTTAGTTATGCCATGACTTTGTGTTGAAGCCTCATACTTCTTCTTCATCTTTCTTTGGCCTATACCCGAGGGATTCCCCATGAGCATGGTTTATTATCTTTCAAAATCGCTTAAACTTTGAAACCAATATCTAATAAGAGATTATTTATTATTTCTAGTCTCGTTTAGATTACTTAATAAAAGAAGACACCCTGGAGTCTTCTTTAATCCCTTTTCAGACTCTCTAAAATTGAAAAGATTGTGGAGCGATCTTGTTTCTCTTCATGCTCGCCAAACTCAAATTTGAAGGCACCTATTTCCGATGGTAGTTTACACCTTTTTCAGTCTGGATAGTTAATTTTAAGAATAAAGGTATTGTCTAGGAACTTCAGTTCGCTAGAAGAGTATTCTCAGGCATAAGTTTAACCCTTTTTCGAGCCTAAGGGACTAAATTTTTGAAAAAGCAACATTCTCCTTGGTTTTGAATTATCTCTTTTTCAGGCCTTGGAGATTACTTATGAAAAAGGAACCCCCATGGAGTCCATAGTTAAGCTCTTTTCAAACTCTCTAAATATGAAAAGATCGTCGAGTGACCTTGTTCCTTTACACTCTTTAAATTGGTCCAGAAGAACACCTACTTGGCATGAGTTTAACCCTTTTTCCAGCCAATAGATGATTTAGGAAAAAGGTACGCCTTGGGAGATTTGTCTCACCGGGAGATTTCTCCTATATTATATTTTATACTTTTTCGGGCTAAGGACACTAAACCTAGAAAAAGGTTGTGAGTCCATAGTTAAGATTTTTTCAGACTCCTTAAAATTGAAAAGATAGCCAAGTGATCTTGTCTTTGTCACACTTGTTAAAATGGTTTTGAAAAGACATCCTTTCAGTTCAATTTTAACCCTTTTTCAAACCGATTAGACTAATTGCGAAAAAGGTACTCCCTGGAGTCTTCTTTCTACATTTTTTCAGACTCTCTAAACGTGAAAAACCCACCGAGCTTACCTTCTCTAGGCTCGTAAAAATTTACATGGAAGGAGTCTTGTTGTGTCATTCTTAATCACATTGCAGGTCTCATCTTTGTGTCTTTGTACTAATGTCGGGTCCATGTTGCTCTCAACTGAAACTTTAAAGCATTCCCTATACACAAGCCTAGCAACACTTTTTGCCTCTGTGTTCTGACAACTTGACCCATGGAGGAATTTTCCTCTGGTGTCCTTATCCTGCACATGTCTCCTTGCCTTGAGCATCAGTATGTTCCTTGTGCTTGGAACCAGTTTTCTTTCTCGCGACACTCATTCCTCCTTTGTAACGTAGCATTATTTTATTATTTTGCAAGCTCGTTTAAAAATTTTAAAAGACAAAAAAATAAAATATTCCAAAATGAGGGGATGGGAAATATACGTTCTTTTTTCAATAGCAAAGATTGTCACCTTTGGACAAAGTGCATCCTTATGTTTTTTCTTCAATCATTGGGATCTAGTATGACCTTAGGAAGTTGTTCTTGCTACATAGAGTTGTGTCCTCCTCTATTTGGTTACTCTTCCAAACATATGGAGAGTTTTTGGTGCCTCCTACATCAAAGACTTATGCCAATGTTATGTTTCCTGAGTCTAATCATCTTTCATGCTTTTGTCCAAGGGAATTTTTATCCAACCTAAGTTATCCATTATGAAGTTTGTCTCTTGACTTTCATGAGTCATCCATCCTATGAGTCCAGTCAAGTCTAGATTCAAAATCGACGAAGTTCTCTTCCTTATCATCGAGATCCTCCAGTATTTTCTCGACGGCTTGTCGAAGACCTCAGAGTAGTGAGTCTTACCATCGACTTCATATGTGCCACCTTTGTATGACATACCACTAGTATATGGTATGCCTCCAGCATATGACCATTTAGAAAGGCAAGTTGAAAAGGTAAGTTTTATAGCCTTAATATCCACTATGTTATCCCCATTTTTTGGGATAACTAAGGAGATCATGTCGCGAGGCCCTCATGTTGCATATATGGAGTGTTAAGATACTACATGACCAGCAGTGTCCAATTGCCTAGATGGAGACCCTTCTCACCACCACAGAGGTCAATATTTTCAAGATGACATCCACCACACCCATTGGCTTCTGGAAAGCAATGAGCCTTGCTCCATGAGATACAAGTCAAGTACTATGGTGAGTTTCAATTCAATATTTAATGCATTTTGAGTATGTTGTATCTTAGACTTCTTTAAATTTCATGATATATGCTCGGGCATTATTCCTTTTGCCTTGTTTCACCTTGGTGGTTGAAATTGTGCCCTAGTAAGTGGTTTTCCTCAAGAATGGGTTTGCTACTAGGAACTCCCTTGAAGAGATATTGTACCATTCCTGACCATACCTACCACTTCTCATCACTTAAGCCCACCATTTCCTTATCTCTTGGGATTTTAGGGTGTATTGACCCAAGAAAGGGTTGTTTTGCATTCTATGGGAAGAAGGAGATGAAGGCCTAGAGGGATTGTTGTTGGGTAAAAGATAAAATCCTATACATAAAACTTCCAGATGATTTTCCCAGGGATCCCCCAAGAAATAAATGAAACACTTATTTGTAATAAAAATGGGGACCCACAAGAATAAATGATAGAATGCTTAGGGGGTTAGTTGGAGGATAGGAGGTCTCATCACGAGCCGGCCTATCATGATCATGGGTACTTAGTAGTATGAAATTACCATCATCTAGCCACCAATCCGGAGTAGTGGATCTCATTGAAAATGTCATTATCTGGACACCACACTAGGATAATGGCCTTCAACATATACTTAAAACATGAAAGAAACAAAAAATGGAAAAACGATGGGATTGGAAAAATTGCATTGCAAACGAAGGTGCCACACACCCTCTACAAAGGCACCCATGAATGAGACACTGCAACCCCTTGTATGTCATGGACCCCATGCCCAGTGAGTCTTGATCCGTAAACCACTTCATCTACTTCACATGGCTTAGTGAGGGATCACTTGGGAAAGACTCCTTGACCTATGGAAAAATCTACCCATAGGACCCCTCGTCAACCCTCCCATATCCAAGCTTGGAAAGTCGCATTATTTCTTTGAGAACTTACTTGTTTCACAGGGTAATATTTGATGCACATGCTTGGGTGGATAATTTATTGGTTTGATTTACTCCATGATATTTTGAATTGACATCCTTGGAGGGCGTGCTTATTTGTCTTTGTAGGACCTAGTTGATGGACAGTTTTGGAGGAACAAGCCTAGCTTGGGCTTCCATGGGGATTGAAGAAAACAGGTTGTATTCTAAGGGCCCACATGATGGATGAGAGAGAAATACCTTCAGAGGCCTATAGTACACCTTGGATGACATGCCCTAGCCCTTACATACCAAATATTTTTCCTAGGAGAGATAAAAACGTCATCTTTTGGAGGCTTGACATCATGCTTGAGGGGCTTGAGGTGGTGATGACTACACATGGCATGTTTTGAATGAAGGAACCCTTGGATCATGAACTATAAGGTTGGATTGGAGACGCATGGCCTTTGGAGGCCCAAACCTATCATCTCCAACTCAATGTTTGACCTAAAAGTGCCAAAACATCCCTCCTAAAGGGGTGACGTCACTCTTAGGGTTTCCATTTGTGAAAAAAAGTAGAATTTTAAGTGAATTGTTTAATATTGTTTGTGTAAAGGGGAAATATTAGGTTTTTTTACCCTTAATCTTGTGGTTTACCCTAGAATTATGTGGACAAACTATGTTAGTGAGATTTTGTATAAATAGAGATCATAATATCTCATTTTAAAACATATCTCTCCCATTTAGAGAGGCCTTGGACTGAAATTTTCCCTATCTTTGGCTATTTTCTCTCATGTACTCTTGTGTATGACTAATTTCTTGGTTATTGGTTGGTGGAAGTGATGCGCTAGCCTTGGAAGGATCTTCTTTTTCTATTATGGTGGTTTTTCTTGGCATTTTTCCTTGAATTGGTAAGGCTTGTATTTTGCGATAGCATTTGTTATTCAAGTCAAATTTATTTTGCTAGAGCTAGGTGGTAAGTATAAGGGAATACACTCCCACCTTAGCCTCCATGATTTTATGCTTAAATATTGTTTATTTAATAAGGGTTTACTAAGAGAAGTATAAGTGCATACACCCTCTTATACCAAATCCTAGCTAGAGATACTGTCCTTGGGGAGTAAGAGGATTTACACCCCCAAGGAGGTAGTCCCTATAGATATTTATTTTATTGAATCCATTAACCCAATCATTAAACGAACTAGTCATCACTTGTTGCATTGGAGATATAAAATTGTTGCTTTGGGAAACATGAAATTTCATGATTTTGAGGTTGTTCCTAGTGGAATCAAATCTATGATATAAATTCTTGCTTGAGCCACTAGGGTGTTTCATTTCTCCAATTATTTCTTGACATTGTTACAAATTTAACCTACAGTCATTGGGCCTGCAGAAAACCCCAACCAAATTATTCAATAACTCCTAATTTAACCGTTGAAAATTGCCTAAAATCTGCCCACATAACCTACTAAGTACATCGCATCTTTTGGCAACTTTTGAGAAAGTTTTAGTGGTTGATTATCTTGCTGTAATAATAATTTTGTTCCATCCATAAGGCTGATAAATAACACTCCAGCAATTTTTTTTTTCAGCCTTTCTTTTGTGCTTAAGTATTGCTTCATCATTGTTTAGTTAAGCTAGCTTTCACTGGCTTGTATCTTGCTTGTTCAATTATACTTTTAGCACTTATCTTGCAGCCTTATTATCTCCTATATGATGATATATATCATTGATTATTTCTGAAATTAGGGACAAAAATATTAACTACAAAGGTATCCATCAACACATCCAACAGTCAATGAGCCTAGCCTGACCAAGAAGATGCTAGGAGAGGCAAGGAGCAAGGAGACTAAAGGAGGATGCATCTTCATCAAGTTGAGGTATGAATTGAGTTGTATTCTCTATAATTTATTAATAGATCATTTTTTTTTCCCTCATGAATTTTTTCCTTTTAAATATAAATATTCAGATCTAGTTTATATTGTTATAGAACAAGTTATATCCAAGCTAGATATACGAATATAACACTAGGTTGAAAAAGCAGAGTGGTATTGTTTTGTCTTTGGTGTGCAAGAAGCAAGTTGTAGAAGCTGGATCTGGAAATTTAGCATTGCAACAACTAGGAATACACTAAGGACAATCTTCAGGAAAAGGTGTGTCATTCTCTCAACTCCTTATGTGATGGTAGTGCTTGTTTATAGGAGAACCGTAGTCAATATATCCCACTCATGTCTAGGATAACTAAGTTGATCCTAGGTGTATCTTACGGATATGCTCAATGAGATCCCTATGAGATAAAATCCCATAACAGATTGGTGAATCCACTGGGGAAGAATTCTTCTCTAGTTAAGTCTCCTTGCCTACCTCTTCCTCTACTTGTTGTGATTTTCATTTGAGGATTCTTCCATTTAGTCATCTTGGGTCATATATCTAGTATAGATGATAGATCTGATCCAGATTTGGATGATCTGCAATAGATCCATCTGTTTAAAAAATTAAAAAAATTCCAAGTCCTCGTTGGTTGCACCATAGGTGTCTCGCGAGGCCCACTCGCTGGTTGACATGCATGTGTCCCATGAGGCCAACAAAATTGGTGTCTAGTGATCATAATAGGTCACAAAAGGTACAATATGCGATGATCCTCACTCATCTAGCGAAGCCAACCCACGAGGACCCTTGTAGGGTCCAAAAAAAGGGCCTGTAGGGTGCAAAAAAAGTTTGTTTTTGCGAAAAAAAAATCTAAGTTTATTGTTGTGAAGCCTAGGGTCCTTATTATTGGGGAAGAGAAAATTTAGAACTTAGTTTTTTAAGGTATTTTTCATCATTATTTGCATGAAATAAAAAAATAAAATGAAAAATTGTTTTTTGTTATCATCCCTTGTGAAGCATTTTAGGATCTCTTTTCATAATTGCACTTGTGCACTTTGGGGTCTAAAATTGTATTTTTGGGTGATTGATTGTTTCATTTGGTTGAGTTTAATTTTGCAATTGGTTTTTACATTGTTAAGATCCATTCCTTGTCATTTTTGGGTTGACATCTAGTGTATACATTGGAGTGTGCTAGGGGGCATCACTACCAATATCACACTACCCTTTTCTTGCTAATTTGTCGGTTTCCATTTGCATTGTGTGTTATTGCATAGATCGATATTTTTTACATTTCAATTGGAAAAACATCAAAAATACAAAATTATTTTGTTGCATAATTAGTTTTCTTTTGAAGAATTAGTTTTCAAAGTACATTAGAAGCATCGGTTGGTGTCAGATCTGATTTGTTTTTTGGTTTCTTGTTGTGTGTGAGGATTTATTTCTGAACTTGACAAAGAAAAAGAAAAATCTCTTTCCCTCCCATAGCTAGAGTTCATTAAAAATAATAAAAAATCGCATCATCATTATTGCATTGTTTGGTTGGGTCAAGATTCATCACATCATCAAAGTTTCATCCACTACCCTTCGACCTAAAAAACAACGATAAAATAAAGCGCATAATCTAAAATTCATTAGAAATTTTCTTTGATAGAAAATCAACACTAGATAGGTTTAGGGAATTGGATTAGGATTGGATAGTAAAATCTCCATGGCCACACAATTCAACCTAGAATTCATTAATGAGCATGAAAACCCATTCTTGCAACCAGTGTGTCGGGAATCTCCTCTAACATAGGAGTCAAGCACGAGATCTCATCTGGGAAAGTAGGGAGATTACCCCTCTATGCTTGTTTTGGTGTTTGTGGTACCGCTTTGACCATACGTATACAGGGGTTTTATTGGTTGACACCTTTAGATATTTGAGATTAGCTACCCTTCCATTAGATGCAGTTGGACTTACGATTGTTCACCCGGTTATTGATTGTTAGGTGGTACATTAGTGATATTTTCTAGGAGCTACATAGGTGACTATAGGTGGGACGTGCATGTAGTACCTAGGGCATACCTTTGTTCATGCTATCAGTTCCCTCAGAGGGTGTCTGCCTTAATAAAGGGTACTTGCACTAGTTAGGGATGTTTCACATCGATCATCGTAAATTCTCCTCACACCTTCGCTAGCTAATATTGTGGGGGACTTGACCCCCCCTCCCCCCCCCATAGGGTTGCTTTTCAAAAGGCCCCTAAGCTAATTGGTTTTATTTTTGTTTCCTAGATTTAATTAGGGGTGTGCTCTTTGATTTGATTCCAAGTGTAGGTCATCCATAGGTTGATTTTTGTTTGTTAGTAACATAGTTTATTCACCATGGTTTAATTATCGTGCCAGTCCCATCGATTACGAGGACTTGATCCTATTACGAAGGTGAAACCACCTTTAAATAAGCGAGATATTGGACACAAGGAATTAGAAGGGTATTATCTTTGGTTTGACGAGACCGTTTGGTTGAAGTGGAAGTGGTACAAAAATTTCATCCACCAAATTTCAATCCACTTTTAACTGAGTCAAACACCCCTTTACTTGTCCAAGTGATGCAGGAGCATCGCTATCACATTAAGAAAACAAGACGTGGAAGCAAATTCGACACTTCAATGCATTGAAAGATCCAAAACCGACTCTTAACCATCTTGGTAGCGGTGTAGATATCTTTTTGAATCTCTCGTTAATTAATTAGTTGTATGTAAATTCGGGCACCATTTTGAATTGAAGGATTATTGTAAATCCTTACACGACTGAAATATATTACAAGTGTAGGATATTATCCCGTATGATTCATTAGTTTTCATTAATTAAGCTGAGTAGGTAACCGTTGGAGTAGAAGGTGATAGAATTTAGATAGGAGGAAGAAGAGAGAGGAAGCTCGGGGTCCTTAGATAAGTTTTCTTATTGTAATAATTGTAAGAGATAGAAGCGTAATCATGTTTTTTTTTGAATGAATAGAACAGAGGAAGTTGATCCAATTGTACAGTGTTGATATTGTTTACAAGTTTACTATTGTTATGAATTTTGTTGATGTATGATGTTCATGGTGAATGGATGAATTTATGAAGAATTGAATAAGTATCAATTTTTTCTCTTCTGTAAGTTATGCAAGGATTTCATATTGAACGCAAGGAGTGTGTGTGAGAGAGTCTTGTTCGAATCAAATCTCAGAAGAGATAGAATGGAACTTTTGTATGCAGAGTGTTCATATTAAGCACAAGGAGTGTGTAGGAAAATTCTTTGACTTGGAGAAATAACTCAGGTTTTTCTCGTAACAAAGTGCAAAGGTCGGTTGCAAGGAGTGCACAGGACCATAAATTGACTAAGACTCAAAGAAATCTTTCAGAAGAAGAATTTGCGAAGCTTGGGAAAGGTGAAGGGTGAAGACATATCCAAGAGGACCTAAATTATTTCAGACCGTTGGATTTAGGAAAAGTACATGAGCTTTAAACTCTGTGTATACATATGGGGAGATATCGTCGAAGACCTGAAGGAGATATGAACCATCTAATCCAGAAGGATACGTGGTGATAGATTATGAACTACAGAGAAATCACTTCAATGTTTTCAGATTGAGACTTGAAACTCCTGAAGCTCGAAGATCCGGAGGGCCGAAATAAACATCGATCGTTGGATAGTCCGAAGTAAATTATAGTCATCTGATTCAAGAGGACACGGTAAGAATCCATGCATTTTGGAGGAAAGCAAAGGTTGAAAGTCGAAACTCCCGAAGTCTAAATCACGAAATAAATCATAGTCGTTGATTTAGAAGGGTTAAGTTTGATCCATAGATTTGGAAAGGATAGATCTAAGCCATCCATTCAGAAGCACCATCAAGATTTTGATATCGACAATTACGAAGGATTGCGGGGATGGAAAGTGTTTGATATTTAAAAACTTGAGAGTGGGCCGCAAAAGAAACCGTGGTATTGTAAATTGGACGTGTGGCGTTTGGTGGTGAACTGCGGGGAGAAAAGTGGATTGATCCCAAACCACTTTTGACCATGCCCACAATTGTGTGTGGACATAACCCAAGGTCATATGTGGGAAGGAGCTAACAGAGGAGGATCTAGTGCCTGAACACTAATCACTCGGTATTGCGAAGGGAGAGATCGCGAGTGTCATAGAACTTGCACCAAAAGACTAAAGAGACCTGTGGTTATTTACAAGCGAGGCCATTAAGGTTTCAGAGAGATAATTTAGCTCCGAGAATTGAAGATCCTTGACTGAGAGGTCACACAACCCAAGGAGAAGGGAGGTTGGCATCAAGTGGTATCAGAGCCTAAAAAAGTTCGAAGTTGCATTTTTTGTATTAGAAATAATTGAAATAATTTCGCCAAGGATTTGTGTAGATCCACTTATGGAAAACCATGTTGTGGGAAGAGAAATGAGAGAGCTTCGTGCAAGGTTGGAAGTGATGGAAGCAATGCAAATAAGAACACCCGATGTTGAAGACGTCAGTGATGTAGAAAGTGAAGAAGTAGAAGTTGAAGAAGTTACAGGGGAAGATGCGGCTAAAGAATGCTTATTGAAAGTTTTTATGAAGTTGGGAGCTAGAGCAAAGATGGGCGCCCCAATGTCTGAAGGTAATTTGGATTTCGAAGAGATATTGGATTGGATAAGGTCCATGGATAAGTATTTCGACTATGAAGATGTTGATGAAGGAAGGAAGGTGAGACATGTTGTCACCAGATTAAAAGGAAATGCAACATTGTGGTGGGATGAACTGCAGGCAGAGAGAAGGAGCAAAGGTAAACAAAAGACAAATAATTGGGATAGAATGGTACCAAACTGAAGGCTAAATTCATACCTAAGGATTACCAGATAAACTTGTTCAGAAAGTTGCAGAACATGAGACAGAGGGGTATGACAGTAAAAGAGTACATAGAAGAATTTATAGACTCAATATTAGGACTAGACAAAGAGAGAGGGATGATGACAATGTTGTCAGGTATATAAATGGCTTGAGATATGACATCCAGGATGAGATCAACATGATGACTATGAGGATAGTGGAAGATGCTTATCAGATTTCACTAAAGGCAGAAGAACAGTTGGCCAGGAACAAGAGTCAGTGAAGCAGAAGAAGACGCTCAAATAGAGGTAAGGGAATTGTCTATGATAAGGCACCAAAAACCAAGGATGAGACTGATAAATCATATAGTCACTTTTAAAGAGGAAGAAGTTACCAAAGAAGACCTTTTGGTGGGAGAAATTATTTTCCTCGAGGAAGAGGAAGAGGTAGAGGAGGTGGAGTTAAATGTTATGCCTATGGAAAGACAGGACACGTGTCTCAAGAATGTCGTGAGAGGAAGAAAGAAGGAGGAGAAGTACACATTTCTGAGGCCCATAAGAATGTGGAAGTAGAGGAAACAAAAGGAGGATAGAACCTTATGATGTTTAAAGTTCTTCTAAAGCCAGAGAAAGAAATAGAAGATTCAGTTCGGCGAACGAAGTTGTTTGGGACTACTTGTAAAACAAAGAACAAATTTTGCAAGATGATTATAGACAGTGGGAGAATTAATAATTTAGTATCTACAGAAATGGTGGAGAAACTGGAGTTGGAGACAACTGCACAACCAAGTCCATATAAAGTTTTTTGGTTGCAGAAAGGACATCAAGTAATGGTAAGTCAACAATGCAAAGTTGAATTTAAAATAGGAGGCTATAAAGATGAGATTTTGTGTGATGTAATTCATGTGGATGTTTGTCATATTTTGTTGGGGAGACCATGGCAGTTTGATAGGAATGTCATTCATGATGGGAGGAAAAATACTTATACTCTGGAAAAAAATGGTAGAACCCACATGTCACTGCCAATAGAAGAGAAGAAAGAAAAGGAAGAAGCCATCACAATAATACTTCTCATGAGTGGGAAGGAACTCTTGAAGGAGATCAAGAAAGATCAAGAAATTCAATTTGTTGTAGTGAGGAAGCCAAGATTTATCCTTACCAATAATTCTATGAATGATTTACCTGAAGAAATCCAAGAATTGTTAGAGAATTTTGTTGACATAGTAGTGGATGAGTTTCCTCACTCATTACCACCTATTAGGAGTATTAGCCACCATATTGACTTGATTCTAGGAGCCAATTTCCCAAACAAAGCAGTGTATAGGTTGACACCTCGAGAGAATGAAGAGGTTAAGAAGCAAGTTCAAGAGTTGTTGGATAAAGGTTTAGTTAGGGAAATTCTAATCCCATGTGCAGTGCCAACTGTATTAAGTCCAAAGAAGGATGGAGGATGGAGAATGTGTATAGATTCCAGATCCATCAACAAGATTACCATTAGGTATAGATTTCCTTTACCCTGGATGGATGATTTGATGGATTGTTTGAGTGGAGAAAGTTGTTTTTCAAAAATAGACTTGAAGAGTGGATATCATTAGATAAGAATGAGAGAGGGAGATGAATGGAAGACAACATTCAAGAAAAATGAAGGTTTGTTTGAATGGCTAGTCATGCCATTTGGATTAACAAATGCTCCAAGCACATTTATGAGGTTGATGAATGAGGTACTGAAAGAATTCATAGGTAAATTTGTCATTGTATATCTGGATGATATATTAGTTTTCAGCAAAACGGAGGAAGAACATTTAAAGCACTTGACATTAGTGATGAGGAGATTGCAGCAAGAAAAGTTGTTAATAAACTTGAAGAAAATTTCTTTTATGAAGACAAAACTCATATATTTGGGTTTTGTTATCTCTTCAAATGAATTGAAGATGGATCCAGAGAAGGTGAGAACAATCAAAGAATGGTCATCACCAAGGAGCATATTTTAGGTGAGAAGTTTCCATGGGTTAGCAAGTTTTTATAGAAAGTTTATCAGGAATTTTAGTGGTATATGTGCACCCATGATGGATACTGTGAAGAAGAAACGTAAGTCTTTTAATTGGACAGAGGAGGCCGAGAAAAGATTCAGGGTGTTGAAAAAGAAGATAACAAAACAACCAATCTTGGTTTTACCCGATTTTGGAAAAACATTTCAAGTGAGGTGTGATGCAAGTGGAATAGCCATTGGAGCATTTTCGAGTCAAGATAATAGGCCAGTTGCTTATTTTAGTCAAAAATTGAATGACACTAAGGAGAAATATTCTACATATGACAAGGAGTTTTATGCACTAATTCAAGCTTTGAGGAAATGGAGACATTATTTAATTTCAAAAGAGGTTGTCTTGTATAGTGATAATCAAGATTTGCAATTTATTACTAGGCAAGAGAAGTTGAATTAGAGGCATGCTAAGTGGGTAGAATTCATGCAGAATTTTACTTTTATCATTAAAAATATTTCGGGAAGTGATGATAAAGTTGTAGATGTTTTGAGCAGGAGGAGTTTGGTTGTACAAGAATTTCAAGTGAAGACCTTAAGGTTTGAGCACCTTAAGGAAATATATCAGGAAGATCCAGATTTTAAGGAGGCTTATGAAGCATATGAAAATCCTTTGTTGAGGGATAACAAGTCATGGGAAGAATATTTAATTCAGGATGGATTGTTGTTCAAAGGAAGCCAATTGTGCATACCAAGATGTTCAATGAGAGATATTTTATTGAAAGAAAAACATAGTGGAGGTTTAGCCGGACATTTTGGTCATGACAAAACATTTGCACATCTGAATAGTTTGTATTATTGGCTAGGTATGAGGGAATATGTGAATAAATTTGTAGATCAATGTAAGATTTGTCAACATGCAAAAGGAAAGAGACAAAACACTGGTTTTTATCAGCCATTTCCTATTCCATAAAGGCCTTGGGATGCAATTAGTATGGATTTTGTATTGGCATTACCTAGAACCTAGAAGGGAAGTAATTCCATATTTATTGTAGTTGATAGTTTTTCTAAGATGGCACATTTTATACCATTCCAGAAAACAAATGATGCTACACACATAGCCAAAAAAATTTTTAGAGAAGTTGTGAGATTACATGGATTGCCCAGAAGTATAGTTTCAAACAGGGATACTAAGTTTGTAAGACACTTTTGGAGGACTCTATGGAAGAGGCTGGGAACTAATTTATCTTTTAGTTCAGCATATCACCCTCAGACAAATGGACAGACTGAAGTGGTGAATAAGAGTTTGGGAAATTTGTTAAGGAGTTTAGTCACTAAACAAGGTAGTCAGTGGGATCAGATTCTGGCACAGGAAAAATTTGCATTTAACAATTCAGTTAACAGGAGCACTGGAAAAAGTCCATTTGAGATAGTATATGGAAGACAACCAAGAGGGGTTGCAGAATTGAGAGAATTGAATCAAGATGAATTCAGGAGAGCTAGAGTGGAATATTTTTCTACAGAAATGCAAAGACTTCATGATCAAGTTAGGAGGTAGATACAATATAGTAATCAGAAGTATAAGGATAGAGTTGATCAGAGAAGAAGGGAAGTTAAATTTGAAGTGGGAGATGAAGTTTTAGGTCATTTGAGAAAGGAGAGGTTTCCAAGAGGAACATATAATAAGTTGAATATGAAGAAGATATGACCATGCATGATCCTTAGAAAATTTGCAGCAAATGCTTATGGGATCGAGTTGCTGGACAATGTTGGGATATCACCGATATTCAACATTGTAGATTTGTATCCTTATAACAGAGATGACATAGGAGAATTGGATGATCAGGAATATACTCAATGGGAAGAACAGATGCCCACAATAGAAAAACCTCAGATGGAGAAAATATTAGAACAGATAATTGGAAGGAAATCCAAAAGAAAGATGCATCCTGAATATTTGGTTAAGTGGAAGGATCACCCTATGGAAGATTCAAGTTGGGTAACTGAACCTGATATTTTGAAGCATGGTAAAATAGTGTGAGATCTCATGGATAAGAGTCCATGGATATTTGGGCCAGAGGAGTATGATGCAGGAGCATCTCTATCACATCAAGAAAAGCAGACGTGGAAGCAGAGTCGACACTTCAACGCATTGAAAGAGACAAAACTGACTCTTACCCAACTTGGTAGCGGTGTAGATATCTTTTTGAATCTCTCGTTAATTAATTAGGTGTATGTAAAGTCAGGCCACCGTTTTGGATTGACATATTATTCTAAATCCTTACATGACTGTAATATATTACAGGTGTAGGATATTATCCTGTATGAGTCATTAGGCTGCATTAATTAAGCTGAGTAGGTAACCGCTGGAGTAGAAGGTGATAGAATTTAGATAGGAGGAAGAAGATCGAGGAAGCTCTGGGTCCTTAGATAATTTTTATAATTGTAATGACTGTAAGAGATAGAAGTGTAATCATGTTTTTTTTGGAATGAATAGAACAGAGGAAGTTGATCCAATTGTACAATGTTGACATTATTTACAAGTTTATTGTTGTTATGAATTTTGTGGATGTATGATGTTCATGGTGAATGGATGAATTTATGAAGAATTGAATAAGTTTCAATTGTTTCTCGTCTGTAAGTTATGCAAGGAGTGTATATTGAATGCAAGGAGTGCATGTGAGAGAGTCTTGTTTGACTCGAAGCTCAAAAGAGATAGCATGGAACTTTTGTATGTAGAGTGTGCATATTAAGCGCAAGGAGTGCGTAGGTGAAGTATTTGACTTGGAGAAATAACTCGGTTTTTCTCAAAAAAAAGTGCAGAGGTTGGTAGCAAGGAGTGCACAGGACCAGAAATCGACTAAATGTCGAAGAAATCTTTTAGAACAAGAATTTTTGAAGGTTGGGAAAGATGAAGGGTGAAGACCTATCCAAGAGGAGTCGAATTATTTCAGACCATTGGATTTAAGAAAAGTACACAAGATTTAAACTTTGTGTATACATATGGGGAGAGATCGTCAAAGACCTAAAGGAGATCTGAACCATCTAAGCCAGAAGGATACATGGTGATAGATTATGAACTCCATAGAAATCACTTCCAGATTTTCATATTGAGACTTGAAACTCTTGAAGCCCAGAGAGCCAGAGGGCCAAAATAAACGTTGACCATTGGATAGTCTGAAGTAAATTATAGTCATCTGAATCAAGAGGACATGCAGCAAGAATCCATGTATTTCAAAGGAAAGAAAAGGTTGAAAGTTGAAACTCCTGAAGTCTGAATCACGAAATAAATCACAGTCATTGATTTAGAAGGGTTAAGTTTGATTCATAGATTTGGAAAGGACATATCTGAGCCATCCATTCAAAATCACCGTCGAGATTGTGAGATTGACGATTACAAACGACTATGGGGATGGAAAGTGCTCAAGACTTAAAAACTTGAGAGTGGGCCGCAATAGAAACCGTGGTATTGCAAATTGGATGTGTAGCGTTTGGTGGTACATTGCGGGGAGAAAAGTGGATTGATCCCAAACCAATTTTGACCATGCTCGCAATTGTGTGTGGACATAACCCGAGGTCATATGCGAGAAGGAGCTAATGGAGGAGGAGATAGAGCATGAACACTAATCACTCGGTATTGTGAAGGGAGAGATCGCAAGTGTCATAGAACTTGCACTGAAATATTGAAGAGACCTATGGTTATTTACAATCGAGACCATTAATGTTTCAGAGAGATAATTCAGCTCCGAGAATTGAATACCCTTGACCGGGAGAACGTGCACCCCAAGGATAAGGGGGGTTGGCATCACCAAATAAGGGAAATTTCTAGTGAACCTTTCTCTTTTTTTATTCATGCTCCCACCATGTCTGGACCCAGTGTTTTTTCTAGTGTATTTGAACCTATGAGCCCATCTCCAAGTGAGACAGGGGGGGATTTCCCTGGTGGCATCCCAGTAGTGTCCTCATTGCCACCCCTTAGCTCCATTGGACCTACATAGACCATACATTTTTATTTTAGTTCCTCAATTTGGGGGACATCATTTGTGTCATCATCTCCATCCGTTAGTATACCTAGTGTTCCTACACCCATCCCTTCCACATCAATGCCCACTTCCAAATTATTTTCTGGTGGGGGGGCAAGATTTGGTTTCAACATGGGGAGTGTAACTCCTTCTACCTCTGCCAATCCAATGAGTAGCCCAGCATCATCAAGTGTGGGTGTACCTTTTGTATGGAGTATGCCTAGTGTTTTTGGAGTTGTCCCTAGTCCTCCTGGGAGTAGCAGTACTTTAGGAGGTTTTTATTTTCCAAGGGTTAGCATGCCTTTCCATGGGGGAGCATCCCTTGGGGGAAATGTTTCATCATTAGGAGGTCTTCCTTTTGTGTCCACATCTGGTCCTAGGGATTTCTTCCCTGGGACTAACTTTGGGAAAATATTTCTTGGAGGGTCCTTATTTACCCTTAGGGGGGATTTTGGTTCCGGGAGTAGCCATGCTACTGGATATGCCACCATCCTCATGGTAAATATTTCTTCAGGAGCTCCCCAACCCTCTAGTAGTACTAATATAGGGGGACTACAAGTTCCATCTAGGACAGCAGAGACTTCACCTCCCTCCCAGTATTCATTCGCATTGTTTCATTTCCTCACAATCCTATATTTACTGGATTTTCCACAGTTAACAAATGACCCTTCATGGCTAATGATGTCATCCAAGCTATTGTCAAATATTCCAAAGTTCAACAGAAAGTTTGGGGGAGGACCCCTCTACACACATCATCAATTACCACTTGTGGTGTTCATCCAAATCATTGATGGATGATAGTGTGAGGCTATGTCTTTTCTAGAGACCCCTGACCGAAGCCGCCGACAAATGGTACATTGAACTGAATGTTGCTTATTTTATAAGATTCAATGAGTTGGATATGGTGTTTTTAATGCATTACCAATTTCCTATTTAGTGTGAGATATGAATGGAGCTCTTGACTTGGCTACATCAAAACAATGTCACTCACATTTTCAATCATATTCATGAGAGGTGGAGATGGCGTAGGATGATTAAGACTCAGATTCCATACAAGCTACTTGTGGATTGGTCTACCAATTCCCTCTTACCACCCATTTCCAAGGATGTAGCTATGGCCAGGGCGACCACCGAGGAGAAATCCATTTTCCATGCCCAACATTTGGACTTGATATATTCTCAGTTGGGTACTCTATATGAAATCATCCCAAATTCTCCTCTCTCATCAAGTGATCCACGAAAACCCAACCTAGGACCACATATTGATGGTGTGGTTGGTTCTATTTCACATGCATCTATTAACCAACTAGATTATCAAATGGTTCAAATGATCATTCAATCACAACCATCAGTTGTTGGCACTAATGCTCAAACTCTTGCAGTCCCTCCTCAAACCTAAGTGCAGTCCACCCAACCGAAGAATCCTTAGTAACCTAGAGGAAATAAAAGAGGAAAAAGAAGAATAATTCCATGAACGATAAAGGGACTACCTCTACCCAAAATTCCCAGGAGGGAGGCACTAAGGAAAATAAGAAGAGACATTTTCCTTGCACCATTTGTGGGGAATACCACCCTACTCATCAATTCCCCAAGAAGGTTGATGTCCAAATATTTTTGGCCTAGCAGTGGGCTCCTCAACATCTTGTTTCTTAACTCATCCTTTCCCCCCTTAACCTCAACATATGGTCGCCACAAATCATACCCTTCCTCTAGAGGGCATCGCAAGTACCCCTCATCATGAGGGGTGCCATCGAATGCTTCTATTTCATGTGTAACCACACAATCAATTTGAAAACATGAGATAAAAATTATGACATTACTGAGCCTTCAAATGTTTCCCCAGAAGCAACATATTCATCCCAGCCTGATGGCCCTCTTTAGATAGAGAAGCAATTTCTTGATGCACTGCTTCACCCCCTGAAGGGCGCTCTTTGACGTACGATGCACAATCCCAACACATGGGCTTACCAAAACTAAAGTATTGTGGAAGACTTAGCCCAGTAACCTTTTTCCATGTCAGTGCTTTAAGTTCTTTAGAGTTGCCCCACGAAGCAGAAATTCTTGCTCTTGGCCATAAGCAGGGTTGATCCCTCAGATTCGAGCTTGATGACTTTTGATTCACCTCAGGTAAATCATAGGCTCTCCCATCAAGTATCCTTACAAATTAAACTGTGAACAATGGGTAAAAACATATTCCAAAATATTGTTGATGAAGGAGCCTCGACTTGCTCCATGTTTATTTATTGTTGGAACTCCTTGGGCTCTCCTAAGCTTGATATGTCTGTCGCACTTCTGAAATCCTTCGATGGACTCATGTTCCAACCCCATGGAATAATCACTACCTTACCCATCAGGTTAGGTGGTAAGACTTTCTTCGTTGTTGTGGAGTTCATTGACACACCACTTGAGTATAATTTGTTGCTCGAACGTACTTGGTTCTACGAGATGACTGCAATTTTCTTGTCAGTTTTTAGGGCCCTACGCTTCCCTCACCAAGGGAAAATCGTTACCATTGATCATATTTTGTTTTGTACCCCAGACCTTGGATCTAATGCGGGGTCTAATGTACCCTTTGTTGGTGATACCACACAGTATTCTATGAACATCAGTGTCAGTATTTTTAAATATCCTTTGTTGATGTGAATTTTTCCCCTTCCCCCACCATCTCCCACTTCCAATGTCACTCCTATCAACATGATTTCCTCATATACAAATGGATCCCTTAGGTCTATTGATCCTTGGGTGGTACCTCATCATGAGGATGTTGAGTCATATGAAGCTTCCATGCCAATCAAAGAGGTCGATATTATCGATCTAGAAATCCCATCAGCTTATGCTAATACTGGTCAGCAACTCCATCCTCATATGGAGTGTGATCAAACTACTTTTCCTACCATGGATGTTGACTCTCCAAGTTCACATGACATCCTAGATCTTGAGTTTCCTTCAGAAGATGCCATCCTATAAGTCATGGATTCCATAGACAATCCAAGGGATGAGGTGCTACATCAATCATCTTATCCTCATTCATAACCAATGGGATTTAGCATGATGATTTTTTATACGGGATTGGGGGAATTTTTGGGGGCATATAGTGAACCCCCTAGTCTTGACCCTTTTCCACCTTGGATTTCTTTTTCAGAACTTTCTGTTGAATCCTATGTTACCCCTTCCATCGAAGATTCATGTTTCATACCTCCTTCATGTCTTGATTGGTCCCATCAAGGAGTTTTCATAGCTCATGAAACCACTCACAATGAGTATCTATGTATGTGGAATTTCGATCCCTTGTGGCATGGCCCCAGCATGGTGTGCCATATGATGCCAACATTGGCTCACGAGTTCATTATGAAAAATATCATTGGTCTAAGCCTCGCCATGGGTTATACTTATTGTAAAGCATCAAAATGAATAGTTCCTTGTACATAGGTGTGTGGTGTGACTGATTTTGTTTTTCATATATCATATCCAAAAAAATCCAAAAATGTTTTCTTTTTAGAGATTTCACTATGTGTTTTGACCTTGGAATCTAGTTTACATGTGTTGATGGGATTCTAGGGACATTTTTTATTTTACGAAGATGACAATATTTACTACACTTGAGGTATGTATTTATAAACTGGCATATAGGGATAGGTCTTTCCCTACATTTTCCACCTTACATTATTAACCATCTATACTTCCATCATTATGCCTTAGGTTTGAACTTGGTCAGTTGCGACCTTAGCCATTCCTTTTGCACATCGTAACTAGTTTGGTAGTGTCTACCCTCCATGGGTGCCCTAGTTGGCACTTGAATTGTCATTTGGTTCCCATGTTGTGTTTCCGTGTAGGCTCGGGAGCCCTCCTTTATCCCTTCCATGACTTGATGATTGAGCCTAATTCTCCTCTCTTCGTCTATATTATGGCCACATCCCATGGGGATTCCCAAAAAAAAATATGTTGCTTAATGGTCACCTATGCATTTGTTGTTTGTGTCATTCCTCCCATCGTTGCGTTGTTGTTTTCACATATCCCACTTAACGCTCTACAGTATATTTGACCACCCACCTCTTGCATTATTTGGCCTCCATTTTGCATCCACCCACCCTGGGAGAGAACAACTTCTAAGAGTGTGTTGATGATTAAAATTGCAACGAAGTTTTATGCCTGCAAAGTATTGCTAGAGCCTGTTATTATAAGCTAACGATATATCTATAATACTAGTAGGTGGGACCCCCTTGTAGATTGGAGGATCAGATCTGGTTCTTATTTGATGTTATGTTGTCATTTGAAACTACTTATAGATTTGATCATGATTGATGTCAAAAGTTCGTTCTATTCGCAACAAATGGGTGATGGAAAATTCATGCTATGTGTGAGTGTCTTTACTTTAAAATCTCATATCCATGTCATTGAGGCTTACGTGAACTATTATTTTTATTGTACCATGATCTATTATATGTTACAACTGCACAAAACATGTGTTAGTCATGAAAAAGAAATATGGAGAAAAATCTAAGAAAGAAATTAAAACTATGCTACTATGCTACACTACATACATTGAGGATTCTTGTTAGTCGTAGCTAATGGAGTTAGTGGATATACAATTTATTGAGATATATGGAAATACATGTGATATGCGCTATAGTATGCTTGTCAATGGTTAATGTGGCATGGGGTAGAGCTCTTGGCAATTAGTGGATGTTGGTTTCGATGCATGGTTTAATTGAATGAATTAATGGATTAGTGGGCTCGTGTGTACTAAGGAATTGAATGACTGGAGGATGGAGGCAACATGCATTTACTTCACGTCACTCCATACCCCTCCCATTGGTTGTCACCCTGGCTATTGTTCAATTGTGTTCGTTGTGGTTAAGCTCTGATTTTCAAGCAGAGGAATAATTGCTCAGCCAAGCTCGCATTTTTAAGGTTTTCATGGTTACATGTATGTCTTTTCTCCATCCATGAACCCTCTCTAGTTATGAAATAGATATTGGCTTGGTGATTTATGGATCTGTGATTTCCTTAAGTCTGGAAACTGTGTAAATTTGTGATATTTTTCTGGAATAAATGGTTGGTGTGGTTTTATTGCAATAATGTTTGAAGTTACAGTTTCATTGATCATTCTGATTTTAGAAGCCATGAAAGCTCTTTGTCATCCTTATTGGTCTTGGTTGAAAGGTTTTCTTTCGGTCTAGATTGGCTAGCTATCTCCATGTTTTCTTATCACCTTACCTAGTCATTTGTTGTTATGGGGTTTTCTGGGTTTGAAACACCTTTTGTTACTGTTCATTGTTTCACTTGGGTGGGGGTTCATTCATGTTATTGATGTTTGCGCAGAGGGTTATGATGGTTGTTATGCCAAAGGGCTTGCTTGAGGTCGATTTATATTTCTCTGCTCTGTTTTATCTCAACATTCTTCGGTTGATTGGGAAAACCACGAGGGTTATACACTACATGTTATAAGTGTTGTTACAGGACCAAATGAAGCCTCTGCTCCTCTGTTAATAGTCTCTCCTATCACGAAAATTTTCACCCTTTCTGCAAAGTTATTGGTGGTATACCATGTGTGTGCACCGTTGGTCTCGGGGGTTCTCACCTGATGTTGAGGGTTGACTCCAATCTCCATGTGTTGGTCCACAAAACAAACCCTTGATTTCTCAAGCTCGGTTTTTATAAAGGGAACCATTATGTCCTGTCGAGTATGTTCAATTGTTATGAGTTGGTGGTGTATTATTGATAGTGTCGATCACTAGCTTGTCCCTGTGGATTATGTTGACAGTGATGTTGGTTTTGGTATTTAGTCACTGCATTCTTTATTATGACATTTGAAGTGTTAACCCAACATTAGTTATAATTGGTTAAATCACAGTGATGCTTAGTGCGTGATGCATTGGTTGTGTGGGCTTCCTACAGCATGTTATGTTGAGTTGATGGTTGTTGTGACTATGTTTTTAAATTGACAATGGGAGTATTGCAATTGTGGTAATTATGGCATGTCAATCCACTATATATGCTATGGATATTATTTGATTGTGCCATCATATATGGTCACGGGTTTTTAAACAATATGGCTTTGTTGCAATTTGGTCAATTTGTGAGATGAGATTAGGCATATTGTTGTTGCCTCATTGTATTGGATTGAGATTGGGCTAATTACAACCCCATCACCTCCCACATTCATTTTTCACTCCCTGTTCTTGAAATTTAATTACAGTTAAGAAGAATTATGTATTGAAGCAGTTTGAGATCGCAGTTTCTTGGTTGGATCACAATGATGATTTCTTTGGTTTGTGCTACAGTTGATTGTTGTTGTCTTTGAGCAATAACCATGATTCTTTTCCCCCTCATGTTATCATTTTTCTCTCAATACAAACCCATCACATATCCCAGAACCTTTTGTTCACCCCCTGCTCATTGACAACAGTTAAACAATTTGTATGGATTGGATTGCGTGAGTCTGATATGTTGTTGAGCCAAAAGTCTATTTCATATTTTTAAGGAGTTTTCATGTATGGTTGTAAAGAAACTATTTTATAATAAATCATGCATGCAAGAATGATTTTTTTCATCCGAGGTAGCCATGGCAGAGGAAACTGAGGATTGGAACAGAGGCCCAAGAAGGCCAAGATTCTCCATACACTTTGATGCTGACTCACAAGAGCTAGGACAGTTATTTCAGGTTGGGTTTTTCAATTGGATTGGACAAGAAGTGGTCCAACTGAGGCCTAAAAGGTCTCCCTTCCAAGTTCCACAAGCCCTTGGTATTCATGTTCCCTCTCATGTCTCATTGCAACCCAAGGTTCCCGAAAATGACGGATGGAAAGAGATTGTCCACCCGGCAGTATCCCAACATCGTGGCTGGCCCAATTTGTCTTTACATGCTCCCCCACCTAACAATCAGATTGTCCAAGCTGCCCCTGCCCACTCACCAGTGCAGTCCTCCCATGCTAGAAAAAGATTGAAAATTGAGGCCCAACATGCCCCTGACAAAGGAAAATCCACTACTGCCCCTTCCTCACCCTCTAATGGATCTGATAAATTTATGTCTTCCCAGATCCATTTGAAGTATGATTGTTCTCACGTGATCATCGAGATTAGTCCTAAAGGCTCATCACAGCCAAAGGAAAATTCAGAAAGATCGAGGGGTGACAGCAGCAACAAGGGAAAGATTGCATCTCAAAGTGGAAAATATGGTTTTTGAGTTTTATTTTAATTATTGTTGATGACAGTTGACTTCAGAGGTTTTGGACAACATGTTTTATTTTTGGATATATGAGTAATTCATTTTTGAAAATAATGTCAAATATCAATGAGATAGATTGTCAAATATGCATGTGATGATAGGAGTCACAAGGAGAGATGTTCTTGTTTAATTAACTAGTTATGTTATAATTGTTAAGAGCTAAATGGGAGTCACAAGGGGTCCCACCTACTAGTTATTATTTAATCATAACCCTTATTATGATTTATTACTTTTCCCCCTAACTAAAAATTTGGTTGAGTTTTTAGTTAACTTAACTAATGAGGTATTTCAACTACTTCAACCAATTCTAATTTGCTTAAAGGTAAAAGGAAAGGGAGGAACAAGTGGAGGATAGAAGCAAAAGCATACTAAGGTTTGTTCTTTGATTTTGTGTTGAGATAGTTCAATTTTCATTCATTCCTTAATTTATCACAAGCCAAAAAAAAAATTATGACAGCATGGTATTATTGTAGACAGCAAGATTCAGGGTTGAATTACATCATTCAGACACTTGTTTTCCAGAGGTGTTGATCTATATTTGATAGTCTGTGTAGACTTGTTTGTTTGTGAATTAGTTTTCATGACTGACAAAGGCTATTGTGCGGAGTCGAGTGGGAAGAAATATGTGGCAAGTTGATCTAGATTTTAGAGTTCATTTTTTTTATTTTCTGTCAGAGGTTCTATTGTATGTTCCATCGGGGATGTCTAAGTTTGAATTTGGTCCAAAACTTCTTCATGAAATTTTGTAAAGAGAATGACTCTTTGGTGAATTGGAATGAAATAAAGGATTATGTTACGTCTCATCTATCTTGATTATTATCTTGGTGTCTTTGATTTTGTCTTTACATTTATTTTAGCAACTGTTATATTCAAAAACTCATATAAATAATGAATTTCCCAACAAGCTTTTATTTATAAAAAGACTAGCCTAAGCACTTGTAATCAATACTTGTGAGTTATGATATTAATTTTGATGGCTATAAACATAGGGTGACATTCCCGTTTATTGTTCTCTAGCCAAGTAGAATCTGAAAATGCTTGAGTAAGATCATTTCATACATTTTCCTCAACATTTATTTTGCGACCATACTAGGGAGGTCTTCAATATCTCTCTGGTTAATTTGTATACTCGATCGTCAATGAATACATCTATTTTTCTGATATTGATTCTTTGACTTTTTATTTCTTAATGATTGTGCATGTTGCAAGGAAGCCCAATATTGAGCCTAGTCTTTAAGATCAGACCAGCATTGCTTTGAACCTGTTTAACACCATTTTAGACACTGCCAATACTCGTGTTGAGCTTAATCATTCATGGGCAGCAATTGAAAGAGATATTAGTTGATCAAAATCTGGACCAGGGGTCAAAATTTTGCTCAAATTTCAAAGTGCTCGGAATGCGACGAAAACAGTGCCATTGCGTCCGTCTTGTCTTCCTGATTCCGGTGGTATATTTACTTTGTCAAACGGACTCCATATGGAGAAGATATCACAATCTGTTCGCCAAGCCAAACAGGGAAAAAATTTGATGCTGACTGTACCAGTCCGTACAGTCCGTACGGACACTGACGTGGCAAGTCTGTACAGCAACACGTGGCACCTCCAGGTGATGACACGTGTCAGGTGGATTTGGACTTTTTGGTGCACAGTTGGGCCCATCTGAAGGTGACACGTGTCACCACTGGAAGGGTGACACGTGGCATGGATGATGTCAGCGTCTGACATGGCGACCGTACGATGATGTGTCTCGAATGATGTGGAAGGTGACAGAGCATACGGCAGTGACGCGTGGCAGATGACGTGGGTGAATCAACGATGGACACGCGGCATATTCTGGTTGGTTGACGTGGACGAATCATCGGTTGACATGTGGCATGAGTCGGTTGGATGTAGAGGTGCCACGTGGCCCAATCACGGGCTGCCACATGGCACCCCGGTATTTGTTTAATGGTTTGATTATCAAAATTTTATGTCGTCGACCGGATTTGAACAGGTGACCTCCCATGTTGCCAAAGCCTTTACAAACCTCCGCTAGTCAATGCGCCACCATGTGTTACTTGATATATTAATGGAACAAATTGTATTTAAATTAGCATTTCGGTAAGGTTTGGGCCGCGACCGGGCCGGGGCTTAGCCCCAGCCCTTGGTCGCGCATCGTATTACATATAACCATGGCATATATATGGCATGCGGGTTTTATAAATTAGTTTTTAAAAATGGTTTGTTCCACCAACCGTTCACCGACACTTGTCACATGTTTATACGCCCATGTAAACGGACCCCCTTTTGCTATTGCGCAAGGTCGTATGGACCCCCACATGCCCAGGTGCTAGGCGGTTAGGGGATGGAGGTGCCCTAACCGTCCTACAGTTTGGACCAGTTTTTGGTTATGCGTGGGGCTAGTTTTTAACGCACATTTTGGAGTGTTTTCTTGGTTCATGCACACAGAGGTGCGTTTTGGCGAACCAGTTTCAGAAAGCTTAAAGGAGGAAAATGGAGGAGGCCTAACTTCTTCATCTTTTGGCCGATTGAGGTGCCGTAAAAGCCCAGCTAGGGGTTTTTGGACGTCCTGGATCCATTGGTGCTATTATCAAGTCCATTTGAAGACTTATTCTGCAAGTTTTTCACCATTGAAGTTTCAGCAAGCTCCAGGGAGCTTGAAGCCCTCATTGATCGAGGACATGGTTTGGTGAGCCTATGTTTGTTTTTTGTGATTGAATAATCATTTTTGGCTAATTGATATGCTATGAACACATTGGGACAGGTTTCAGAGGATGTTGAGGACTTTTACAGGTGTTTTTGCGAAAGAGAAGCTCAGGGAAGCTTATGGCCAAATGTAGAAGAGGTCATGCCCGGATGAGCCATGATCTGTTTTCAGAGTTTTATTAGTCATTTTTGGGGTTTTTATGTGTTCTGATCTCAATGGTAGAGTCTATTTTTCCATTGGAGTTGAGCAGCATCTTGTAAAAGAACTTTTGACAAATTAATCCCAGAGAGCCAAGTCCATTGATGGAGGCTCAAGGAGATGTAGCCCGGAGGGGGGTGAACTCCTTTATCGGCTTGTTCTTGTTGTGAGTTTTGATGGTTTATTTGCTGCAAGTTGTGTTTCTGTGTATTTGTTTTAAGTACATATTTAACCATCTAAAAGAACAATTCCTCACACATAAACATTTACAAGAAGATGCATGAACTTAACACATAAGTTTATCTTGCATATTTATACACATGAAGCAAGGTCCTGTAAAGTTTATTTTAATGAAGTAGAGGGTGCTTGCATAGAATAACAAGTCAGCCTTCTATTTTCAGATCATTAGTTATCTAGAATGATTGGAAGGTAGACGTAGACAACCTAGAAATCAACAGTAACCTTCTTGTTTCTTTAGTTTTGGCCTTTCTTTCATGTCCTTAGATTCTCGTGTTTCTATAAGAAGAAGAGCTTATCATCCGAAACTAACCCTATTTCTGAAATAGGAAGAAGAAATGTTGTGTTATCTACCCAACAAAGTTCTCTAAGGAGAACTTTGTTTGATTCTTCCAGTTCGTCGTTCTCTCCCTCACCTATCATCCACAAGATGACATCTAGTGGTGGCACTGGAAGTGCTTCCTCTTCTTAGTATTCATATTCATAAATGATTGGTAGCTTATATAGCCACCATATCCCTGTCGAATCTACCACAAATCCCACCAAATTCATAAAAAATTATGGTCTTTTCCAGCTTGAAGAAGATGCCACAACCACACTGTGGCATGTGTCCTCTCCTCTTAACCTAGTACCTGCTACTCGTCCACTTTCTAAATTCAAGGAACATCTTCCTAGGATTTTAGGAAATAACATTGTCACTACAAATGAACACTTGGTGACATTTTCTAATGCTTGTCACAACATAGGATCCAATGACAATGATACTTGCATGTGCTTATTCATCAATTCCTTGGAAGGAAAGGTTGCAGCCGATTTCTTTGACCTTCCTCCTAATATTTTGTCTACTTGGGAGGAGTTAATTTACTGGTTTAGATCCACTTATGAGAAATCTAAAATCTCGGTCAATAAGTTACGGGAATACAATAACATTTCCTATAAGGATGGTGAAACCATCAAGTCCTTCAACTTGTGTTTCACTAAACTATACAATCAGATCCATGAACTCATTTGACCTCATAAACAAGCCACTTTCATGCATTACTACAATGAATTACCTTCCCCCTATCATCATAGGCTTGAGGGAAAATCCATTGATAATCTCGATTCTGCTCTGCATACTTCTTTAGAGTATGAAGAACATCTTGAAATAACAGGGCTTCCTCATGGAGAATCGGTTAAACAAACAGACATGTCCACCCTCTTACAGCTAGTACAAGACATGAATAATCGTATGATAGCATTCGATCGAAAGGGGATTGTCTCACCTCTCACCCCTGGAGCTTCATCCTCTTTTGCACCTCCCTTTAGAAACCCAATTGAAAATAATTGTCATCCTAAAGTTATCTTGCCTTGAAGTTGGTGTAACTTCTGTGAGGAACACCATGAGGAATCCACATGTGAAGTAAGGAAGAGTTCCAGAGATAAGATCTTTGGTAAAAGACCAGAAACTATTATCGTTGTCCTAGAATTTGCAGAGCCATAAGATGTCATGATCATAAATACTAGGAACAAAGACTATGCTCCCAAGGGCAAGTTTGATCCTCCCCGAAATCCTTCTAACCCGAGATCATATTCAACTGCTACTATGGTTTAGGTTCCTAAGGTTCCTGACAGTCAAGAAATTACCTCCCCTCTCCCCTATTCCAAATATAATATCCTAAATCAGTTGGCCAACATCAAAGCAGATGAAACCCCTCTAGACACGGTTGTCATCCCTGAACAATAGAGGCATAAGAAACAATTCATGGAAGGAAAATCTTCCATTTTATCCAACCTCTACTTAGAGGACTCATCTGTAACTAAGGTAGGTGTGCATAACTTTAGGTACCCTGTAAAAAATCCCCCTTTTTATATTTCTGTAATAATCATCGTTAAGATTTCCCATTGTTGCCTCATTGATGGTGGTTCGGGCCCAAGTGTAATGTCAAATATTATTATGGAAGAGATGGGATTATCTTGTACAAGCGAAAATGTCAGGAGCATGCTCTCCTATAATAGTCTACAACAAACAACCATAGGTGAGATTAAATATCTGACCTTAGTTTTGTGTGCAAACCCTAAAATAAGGACAATTGTTAGCATTCAGGTAATTGATATGCCAGTAAGAAATTACTCAATCATCTTGGGAAGATATTGGCAAGCCTTAACGGGTGGATACCTCTCACTTGACGGAACACATTTATCCGTTCCTCAGAATGGTAAAAACATTATATTCCTTAGAGAGGGAAGGATTTCACCTTACATAGAGAGTGTCTCACAACCTCATGTAAACTATATCGAAGAAGACCTAGGAGTGTATTGCATCTTTGCTGAGGAGGATAACATTCCCTTGGAACAAATTGATTTGGATGATGGCATGTGGCACATGCACTTTGATGGTTCATGCTCCAATAAAGGTAACGTAGCTGGCGTTATCTTGATTTATCCTATAGGAAAAATCCATAACTTTTCTTATAGGTTAGAGTTTGCTAGCACGAATGATGTCACTAAAATCGAAGCCTTGTTACTGGGCATTAAGAACGCCTATAATCTTGGTTGTGTTCACCTTTCAGTTTTTGGGGATTCTCAGCTTGATGTGAACCTTGTACGTAAAGTTTACTCTCCTAGAAACAAGTTGATGAAGCAATACACCCAAATTGTTTGGACGCTTATATCAAACATTTTATCTTTCAACATCACTCATGTTAAGAGGGAGTTAAACTCAAAGGAAGATCGGTTAGTTGTCTTTGCAGCATCCCCTAATCAGCAAATTTTTCCTCACAGACCTGATTGTACTTTTTGACCTCTATAGAATCTTGGCAGGTTTCCCCTAACGATGAGATAATTTTCACTTTCATTCAAAATGAACATCTTAAGCCTAAGGGAATTATATCCTTGGAAGACAACAAGATTCCTAAGGGCCTTAATCCTCTAGAGAGTTCATTTTCATTGAGTGATGCAGGAAATAAGGAGAAACAAAGAGAAGAGGAGTCAATAAGGAAGGTGGGTGAAACCATCCCCTTGAACATGGGGGCACTCGAAGCTTCAAGGAATGTTAAAATAGGTGTCTGATGTTTTGATGAAGAAGAAATGAAGTTTGCCACGCTACTTGGTGGATTTCAAGATGTTTTTTCTTGGTCTTATGAGGATTTTCGTGGTTTTTATCCTGGTCTTATACAGTATGCTATCCCCATCAAGGAAGGCATGAAACCAATTATGCAAAAACAAATACCTATTAACTCAACATTTAAAGCAGTTATTCTGATTGGGATTGTTTTTCCGGTCAAGTACCCTAAATGGGTTCCCAAATTGTTACATGTTCCAAAGGCCATTGATCATATTAGAACCTTCATTAGTTTCAGCACATTCATTCAAGCTATTATGAAAAATATTTTCCCTCCTCTTAATGTGGAAATGATTTTGCAGCAAGTTGTAGGGTCACAAATGAGGTCCTTACTTGACAGTCTTTTTGGTTACAATCAAATCAAGGAAAAAAGGGCAGATACTCACAAAACCACTCTTATCACCAATTGTGGTACCATGACTTATAAACACATGCTTTCTAGGTTACATGATGCAAGTATCGCTTTTAAAAGAACTATACAAACAAATCTTGATGAATTGATCAGTATCAATATCTATCTTGATGATCTAATTGTATACGTTAAGGGGCTAATAATTACCTCAGAGTTCCAAGTGTTATTTATGGGTCCTTTCAAAATTGATTTTGTCCTAGATACTAACTGTTACATTCTAAGGGATTTACAGGAGCAATTGTTTTCCTACAACGGCTCTCACTTGATACATTACATGGGACCAACGTGAAAATTTCTAATGTTGTTTGGTTTTTCTGTATACTAATAGCCTAGCTTTGCTTTTGGTTTTTTCACTATTTTATTTTCTGCTTTACGGTAGTTTGACTTCTACTTTTTGTTTTTAACCATTTCTTGTTTCTTTTTAAATTTTATTTTTGTCATGATTTTGTTGCTTACCATCTTTTAGTTGATTTGATAAAAATAAGATGTTGGATTGATTCTACCACAATGACACTCCAGCAAGGCATTGTTAGTCAATAAAAATCAAGCTTACACAGTTGTTACGATGTTTCCCCTGAAAGCACCCTTGAATTTGTTATTTGCTTCCACTGTTGTCTAGAAAGACTTTTTTGGGTTATCTTCCACTTCTGCTTCCTCTTTTTTCATCCATTTGAGAATTTAAGAAAGCAAGTCCACAAACTTTCCTCCTTGAATTTAAGAGCTGATCTTGGTTGAACGATTATGCACATAGTGGTAAAACCCCTCATACTTAACACTTTTCATGAGTTATTCCCAAATTCCCTATCATTTTTTTTATTTAAGCCATTCACTTCCCCCTGTTGCATAATCATTCTGGTTATATCTTCTTGATATATTGTACTTGGTCTGCGAAACCATGAGTTATGACTTCTAATCTATTGAAAAAAAATTTCCATGTGGGGTCGCCAGCTTGTTGATGATTAAAATCGCAACGAAGTTTTATGCCCGCAAAGTATTGTTAAAGCCTATTATTATAAGCTAACGATATATCTATAATACTAGTAGGTGGGACCCCCTTGTAGATTGGAGGATCACATATGGTTCTTATTTGATATTATGTTGTTGTTTGACACTGCTTACATATTTGAGCATGATTGATGTCAAAAGTTGGTTCTATTCACAACAAATGGGTGATGGAAAATTCATGCTATGTGTGAGTTTCTTTACTTTAAACTCTCATATTCATGTCACGAAGGCTTACGTGAACTGTTATTTTTATTGTGCCATGATCTATTATATGTTACACCTACACAAAACATGTGTTAGTCATGAAAAAGAAATATGGAGAAAAATCTAAGCAAGAAATTAAAACTATGCTACTATGCTACACTACATACATTGAAGTTAAGGGATTGTTGTTATTCGTAGCTAATGGAGTTAGTGGTTATACGATTTATTGAGATATATGGAAATACATGTGATATGCACTATAGTATGGTTGGTAGTGGTTAATGTGGCATAGGGTGGCGCTCTTGGCAATTAGTGGATGTTGGTTTCGATGCATGGTTTAATTGAATGAATTAATGGATTAGTGGGTTGGCGTGTACTAAGGAATTGAATGACTGGAGGATGGAGGTGATGTGAATTTAGTGCACGTCACTCCATACCCCTCCCACTAGTCATTTCTCTAGCTATTGGTCAATTGTGTTCATTGTGGTTAAGCTCTGATTTTCAAGCAGAGGAAGAATTGCTCGGCCAAGCTCGTTTTTTTAAGGTTATTGTGGTTACATGTATGTATTTTCGCCATCCATGAACCTGCTCTGGTTATGAAATAGATATTGGCTTGGTGATGTATGGATCTTTTCTTTCCCTAAGTCTGGAAACTGTGTAAATTTGTGATATTTTTCTAGAATAAATGGTTGGTGTGGTTTCATTGCAAGAATGTTTGAAGTTACAGTTTCATTGATCATTATGAGTTTAGAAGCCATGAAGGCTCTTTGTCATCCTTATTGGTCTTGGTTGAAAGGTTTTCATTCTGTCCATATTGGTTGGTTGTCTCCACGTTTTCGTATGACCTTACCCAGTCATTTGTTGTTATGGGGTTTGTTGGGTTTGAAATACCTTGTGTTACTGCACATTGTTTCACTTGGGTATGGGTTCATTCATGTTATTGATGTTTTTGCAATGGGTTATGATGGTTGTTATGCCAAAGGTCTTGCTTGAGGTTGATTTCTATTTCTCGGCTCTGCTTTATCTCAGCATTCTTTGGTTGATTGGGAAAAACACAAGGGTTATACCCTGTGTGTTATAAGTGTTGTTACAAGACCAAACGAAGCCTCTGCTCCTTTGTTCATAGTCTCTCCTATCACAGGAATTGTCACCCTGTATGAGAATTTATTGGTCGTATACCCTGTGTGTGCACCGTTGGTCCCAGTGGTTCTCGCCCAACATACTCCAGTCTCCCTGGTTTGGTCCACAAAACAAATCCTTGATTTCTCAAGCTCGGTTTTTTATAGAGGGAACCATTATGTCTTGTCGGGTATGATGTCAATTGTTATGAGTTGGTGGTGTTTTATCGACAATGTCGATCACTGGCTCATCCCTATGGATTATGTTGACAATGGTGTTGGTTTTGGTATTTATTCACTTCATTGGTTATTATGACATTTGAAGTGTTAACCCAACATTAGTTATAATTGGTTAAATCACAGTGATTCTTCATGTGTGATGCATTGGTTGTGTGGGCTTTCTATGGCATGTTATGTTGAGTTGATGGTTGTTGTGGCTGTGTTTTTAAATTGACAATGGGAGTATTGTAATTGTGGTAATTATGGCATGGCCATCCACTATATATTCTATGGATATTATTTGATTGCGCCATCAGAGATAGTCATGGGTTTTTAAACAATATGGTCAATTTGTGAGATGAGATCGGGCATACTATTGTTGCCTCGTTGTATTGAATTGATAGCCCAGCATTATGGATGCTTGATTCAAATTAGTTGGACCTGTACAGTCACAGAAATGATCTTTCATTTTTTTGAATGGTCTATGTTTTCCACAACATAGTTCGAGTTGAAATGGTGATTATTGCCTGTGTGTTTAAGTAGCAAGTCGGGATCTTTGCGATTAAAATATTGATGGTTGTATTTGGTTGTCCATTATGTGTGTTGATGTATATCATGCATCGTAGCAGGGATAGGCATAGTATTTGTGACAATATGTTCTCATTACAACTTAATTGTTAAATGAACTTGAGGAATGGAATCGGGTGTGATCTTAGTGTCTGTGTTTTGAAGAAATGATTCATGGACAGTGGTTGATGTTTTGATGGAACATATTGGAACAAGTGATTGTGTGTTCATTTAGAAATTGTTTTAAATATTAATTGGGGTAGTTGGGAAGAAACAAACTTTTACAAGTTTTTGTGGAAAGCATATTGTCTTGTTTTTTGACGTTGTGTTAATGATCTAATTGCGAACAATGAGAAATTAATACACAAAATTGATTGAGTTATACACAGTGATTGTTAAATTGAGAACAGTGATTATTTGGTTGGTGTTGGATATTTTGTGTTTTATATAGAATGGTTATGGATTACTTAATTAATTTTATGAACAGTATCTTCTCTCTTTCCCTACTATTATTTCTCTTTTCGCTAATTACAACCCCATCACCTCCCACATTCATTTTTCACTCCTTGTTCTTGAAATTTAATTACAGTTAAGAAGAATTATGTATTGAAGCAGTATGAGATCGCAGTTTCTTGGTTGGATCAAAGTGATGATTTCTTTGGTTTGTGTTACATTTGATTGTTGTTGTCTTTGAGAAGTAACCATGATTATTTCCCCCCTCATGTTATCATTTTTCACTCAATAAAAACCCCTCACATATCCCAGAACCTTTTGTTCACCCCCTTCTCATTGACAATAGTTAAATAATTTGTATGGATTGGATTGTGTGAGTCTGATATGTTGCTAAGCCAAATTCTATTTCATATTTTTAAGGAGTTGTCATGTATGGTTGTAAAGGAACTATTTGCTAATAAATCATTCATGCAAGAATGATTTTTTTCAGCCGAGGTAGCCATGGCAAAGGCAATCGAGGGAGAGGTAATTGGAACTGAGGCCCAAGAAGGCCAAGATTCTCCATACACTTTGATGTTGACTCACAATATCTAAGCCAGCTTTTTCAGGTTGGGTTTTTCAATTGGATTGGACAAGGAGTGGTCCAACTGAGGCCTGAAAGTCTTCCCTTCCAAGTTCCACAAGCCCCTAGTATTCTCATGCCCCCTCATGTCTCATGGCAACTTGAGGTTCTCGAAAATGACGGATGGAAAGAGATTGTCCATATGGCAATCTCCCAACATCGTGGTTGGACCAATTTTTCTTTACATGCTCCCCCACCTAACAATTATATTTTCCAAGATGCCCCTACCCACTCACCAGTGCAGTCCTCCCATGCTAGCAAGAGATTGAAAAATGAGGCCCACCATGCCCTTGACAAAGGAGAAGCCATTGTTTCCCCTTCCTCACCCTCCAATGTCTCTGATAAATTCATGTCTTCTCGGATGCATTTGAGGGATGATTGTTCTCACATGATCAGCGAGATTAGGCCTAAAGGCTCATCACAGCCAAAGGAAAATTCAGAGAGATCGAGGGGTGACAGTAGAAACAAGGGAAAGATTGCATCTCAAAGTGGAAAATATGGTTTTTAAGTTTTATTTTAATTATTGTTTATGACAGTTGACTTCAGAGGTTTTGGACAGCATGTTTTATTTTTGGATATATGAGTAATGCATTTTTGAAAATAATTTCAAATATCAATGAGATAGGTTGTCAAATATGCATGTGATGATGGGAGTCACAAGGAGATATGTTCTTGTTTAATTAACTAGTTATGTTATAATTTAAATCATAACCCTTATTATGATTTATTAGTTTCCCCCCTAACTAAAAAGTTGGTTGAGTTTTTAGTTAACTTAACTAATGAGGTAGTTCAACTACTTCAACCAATTCTAATTTTCTTAAAGGCAAAAGGAAAGGGAGGAACAAGTGGAGGATAGAAGGAGAAGCATACTAAGGTTTTCACTTTGATTTTATGTTGTGATAGTTCAGTTTTCATTCATTCCTTAATTTATCACAATCCTAATTCTTTTTTATGGCAGCAGAGTCTTATTGTAGACAGCAAGATCCAGGGCTGAATTACATCATTCAGACACTTGTTTTTCAGAGGTGTTGATGATCTATATTTGATAGTCTGTGTAGACTTGTCTCTTTGTGAATTAGTTTTCATGACTGACAAAGGCTATTGTGTAGAGTTGAGTGTGAAGCAATCTGTGGCAAGTTAATCCAGCTTTTAGAGTTCATTTTTTTTATTTTCTGTCAGAGGTCCTTTTGTATGTTCCATCGAGGATGTCTAAGCTTGTCTTTGGTCCAAAAATTCTTCATGAAATTTTGTAAAGAGAATGACTCTTTGGTGAATTGGAATGAAATAAAGTATTGCTTTATGTCTCATCTACCTTGGCCATCATCTTGGTGTCTTTTCTTCTGTCTTTACATTTATTTCATCAACTGTTATATTCATAAAATCATATAAATAATGAATTTTTCAGCAAGATTTTATTTATAAAAAGACTAGCCTAAGAACTTGTAATCAATATGTGTGAGTTAGGATATTAATTTTAATGGCTATAAACATAGGGTGACATTCCCGTCTATTTTTCTCTAGCCAAGAAGAATCTGAAAATGCTTCAGTAAGATCATTTCATATATTTTCCTCAATAGAGTGGACCTCACTTTTCTGTACCATTTGAATTTCTTATTTCTTAGGTTAGTTCCATGTGTGTGGAACATAGGAGCATGTTGTTAAGCCACTTGTTCTCTCCCGACGAGTATACTTTTATCTCTTTTTCGGGCTCGTTAAAACTGGAAAAAAAAATGGTATTAATCTTACTTGCGTCATTATTTCATGCTCATTAAACCATGAAGAAGATCGAGAATATTGTTGTCATTCTTTCGTGCTCATTAAACCATGAAGGAGACAAGAAAAAACCAAAAATTAAAAAAAAAATTAAAAAAAAAAAAGTGTGGGGGTTTTTCACCATTGGTCTATTCTCAAAATGGTAGCGTCAATCAAGTTTCCCTTGAACATGGAACCTATTTGAGTCCTCATCATACAGTTTGGTTTTAGATTTCCTAAGATTCTTCCCATTAATATGAGTCACATATACTCATCTGGTTGGTTACTCTTCCAGTCATCATGGAGAGTGTCGCAATGCCTCTTGCGTCGTTACGTTGTATTCATTCAGCTCTTGTGTCTTTCTTCCAAGTCACCATTGTGTCATTCTATATGTTCAAGGCAATTTTAAGCATGAGTCGGCCATCTATTGTTCTTTTGACTTCCCGAGTCAGTCATCCCTGTTTCAGTTGTACTTAGTATTCTCTCTCTTCACATCATCTCTCTGTGTTTGTTTTTCATCGATTGATGGGGGATAAATCAAGGCCCTCCTTCGACATGTTGCTAGTGCCTTGAAGCTTACAGACATCAGTGGCATGCCTCCTCATGATCGACAGCGGGTTTTCATCATTGACTCTTGATTGATTCATTCTATGAGTGTTTGACATCATATCCTTTATTCACACTCACTATATTGTACTAGGTACCTTGGGGTCCATATCCATCATCGGTGGGTCCCCTCGCATCTGTTAACGGTATACATAAATGAATGGTTATCAGATGATTTCTACATTATTGACATCAACTCATCTATTTTCATGTTGTAGATTTGTACCATCGTGGTTTGGGACGAAGCCCTTAGGTTGGGGCCATATCATTCCTTCACAACATCCCCTCCCAAGTTGTGATGGAGTATATCACTTGTATATGAAGACTTTGAGGGAACTCTCCTTGGTGCTTGTTGTCTTCATGGAATATATATGTTATGTCATAGATCCACATTATATCTACTGGTGTCTATGATTATGTTCCTAACATGGATCCATTGTGTGTTATTTTGTGGCCATGATCTAGCATTTCCTTTCATGGATCCACAATGTATTGTTTTGTGTCCATGTTCATTATTAGTCTGATCATGTCTACCAAAGGGATTGGTTTATATATTCTCATCATTGGTGTTTGATTGTAGTACTTATTTAGTTTTTGAATCTCCTTTTCGCTCTCCTTACATTGCCTTGCATGGACTTTATTTTAATGTATTTCGGTCATCCACTCCTTTCCTCACCTCACACATTAGGGTGAATCTGTTATATCCTTAATCTCCACCCTATAGGCCAAAGAGGAAGACATCATAGGATAAAGTCCCAAATACATCTTTTACCTAATAATTGAACCCTTTTTGAGCCCTTATTGACATCCTCATGGGTCACCTAGTGGACAACAAGCGAGGACCTCATTGTACACTAGTAGCTCATCAAGTGAGGAACTATTAGACTTCTAGAATTGAGGAGTTACGAGGTGATAGGAAAAGGATGAGTTGTATCTTCATGTCAAATTCCTAGGAACTCACATTATTTGAGTCTCTAGTGGCATCTAGAAGATCTAGAAGCCTCTCCCAAGCCTTCTCTAAGAGATATATAACAAAGGAAAGCCTTTGGAAAGAGGAAAATGAATTGAATGGTAATGTTATGCTACTAAACTATAGAGGTTTCCATCAACACAACCAAGAGTCGGTGAGCCTATCCTGACCAAGGAGCTGCTAGGAGAGGCAAGGAGAAAGGAGACTAAAGGAATATGCATATTCATCAAGTTGAGGTATGAATTGAGATGTATTCTCTATAATTTATTAATATATCATTTGGTTTTCCCTCTTGAATGTTTGTATTTTATGCATAAATATTCATATATGGTTTATATTGTTATAGATCAGGTTAGATCCAAGATATATTTAGGATTCTAACACTAGGAATACAAAGAAGAGTGGTGTAGTTTTGTCTTTGGTGTGTAGGAAGTAGGTTGTAGAAGATAGAGCTAGAACTTCAAGACTGCAGTAGCCAAGAATACATTAAGGGAAACCTTTAGGAAAAGGTATGTCATTCTCCCAACTTCTTGTGTGTGATCTCAGTGCTTTTTTCTAGGAGAACCATAGGAAATCTATCCCACTCATATCTAGGATAACTAGGTTGATCCTAGGGAGATATTATTGATCTGCTTAGTGAGATCTATGTGAGCTAAAAGCCCATAATTGTAAGCACTTTGAAATATTTCTTAAGAAGTTGTTTAGAATCAATGAAGAATGAATCTGCTTTGAGTATGCTCTGTGGAATGATTGACCATTATTCCCAAGAGAGAGAGAGAGAGAGAGATGTGTGGCACACATAGAGTAGTTAACTAGGTGCACCATAAGAAAAGAATGAACAGATATTCTGACTCAATGCACAGATAGGAGATTACGACATGGAAAATATTATTTTGGATCTAGGTTCTAATGTGAATATAATCATGAGGCATACTTGGGAGATGATGGATCAATTGAAGCTGATTTGGTCACTTATCCAGTTGATATTAGAAAACCAGCATAAGATTTTCCCAGTTGGAAGGTTGACATGGGTAAGTGTCAATATTGATGGAGTGTGTAGTGTGGAAGACTTTGAAATGATCAAAATAGTAGATGGTAGTACCCCTTACCTAGATCTATTAGGACTTGATTTGGAATTTGATAATCAGACTATCATTGATCTGAAGAAAAGAAATATGATATTCGAAGTAGAAAACTTGAAGGTTATTTCATCATTAGATCCAACTGAAGGAAGAAGATTTGTAGAATCGGAAAAGAGAAAAGAGCTTGACAACCTATATAATATGACTACGTGAATGGAAAATTATGTGAATCCTACATCTGAAAGTGTACTCAGTTGGAGGAGTATTAGTTCATGTGAATCAGATTTAGAAGAGGCTATGGATAATTAGCAACAAAGGTTGTATGAAGTATCGACAAGAAAATGTTCTCAGATTACTTGCATGTTACAATGGATTGGAACTGAGGTATGTGGTCCACCGAAGTTTAATGGAATAACACCTACATAATCTTTTATCTAGGAATTTGAATTGCAATTCTCAAATCAACAAAGACTATTAGCTTTAGATGTTTCGCTAAAAGCAACCCTTGCGAGATGGTAGGTTGTGCACAAAGATGGCATAATAGATTGGCAGTGGTGCAAAAGGTTACTACAGGTCAGATTCATGATGGAGAATGAAAGTACCATGCAAAAGTTTACTAGATTAATTTTCCCAGTAGACCATATTACAAATTGTACCACAATGTGGAACTCAGTACCTAAGAAAGAGTGGACGCACTTGTTTTTGCATACTCTAGAATTAATTCTGAAGAATTGATGCATAGAGCTAGAAGTTGATAGAGGCATAGGAGATTGGGAAGAATTGACCAGGCACTTCAAGGTAACATTCAGTTTTGAAAATAATAATCCTTTGATTGATTTAGCCTTGAAAGTTATCAATAAAAACATTTTTTCATTAGAGGACTCGATAGGGTTTGTACCTTTGTATGGTGTGCCTAGATATACTGCAACAGTTTAAGAGGTCTTGAATTGTTATAATGTTGCTGAAGAATACCAATATGAGGAAGATCCAATAAATGTGAAAATACCCGAGATTGAAGGGGTGTGCATAGTAGAAGGACCAGATCTTGAATCTACAATACACGCCAATCCATTTAAGACATGCAAAGTGAATATTGGTACAGAAGATAATCCCAATTTCACGAACATAGGAGACTACTAGAATGAAGAAACAGTTGAGAATATTGTTGAATTATTACATGAGTATCGGGACTTGTTTCTGACTAATTTTTTATAGATGAAGGCCATTGCAGGAGAGTTGGGAGAGATGAATATATCGTACTTGAATTCATATGCCAATCCCATGTGATAGACACCCTATAGAATGGACCCGACATACAAGAAGAAGGTAAAAGAAGAGATAGACAGGATGTTAGATGCTGGAATTATAGAACCTGTTGAATAATTAGAGTGGATAATCCCAATGGTAGTTCAAGACAAGAAGACGAGAGGAATGAGGATATGTGTAGATCCAAGAAAATTGAATGATGCTTTTTACATGATCCATTTCCAAATACATTTACAAATGTAGTGTTGGAGAATCTAAGGGGTCAGGAAGCTTACTCTTTTACAGATGGATTCTCAGGATACCACCAGATAAATATCTTGCAAGAAGACAGATATAAGATGACCTTTACGACACTATGGGGTTGTTACTAGTACATAGTTATGTCATTTGGGTTGAACAATGCACCAACAATTTTTTCTAGAGTAGTTGTTGCAACTTTTAAAGAGTTTATTCATAAGTTCTTAGAAGTTTAGTTAGATGATTGGACAGTATTTAGTCTGTTGAAAGATCATGTTGAACTTGTGTGCTTAATATTGGATAGGTGTAGGCAGTACAAAATCTCATTGAATTTGAAGAAACACATTTTTTGTGAGCCTTTTGGAATTATTTTGGGCGATGTGGTGTGTAAACATGGATTTTTAGTTAACCCTACAAAGATAGTTGTGATTGTCCATTTTCCACCACCAAATTTAGTGAAACAATTGAGAAATACTTTGGGTCATACAGGATATTATAGAAAATTCATCAAAGGATATGAGCATAATATAGCCCCTATGGAGAAGTTGTTGAAAAAGGAAGAGTTGATGGGTCCTAAATCCCTTTAGTTCAACAGCAATAACCAAACCTGCCACGAAGGCCCAATTAGACTCTACAACATTTAATAGTGGAATAGTTCTTCAGATCTTGCGATCCAACCAATTTAATCGATGGGATTTATGTTTTCTTGTGAAGGAGTCTCCTTCAGTTTGGACTTTCTCTTTTTTTATTTCCTCTAAGGTGGGACCGGTATAAGATGTAAGCCAGAATAAACCAACTTGGAAACAAACAGGATTAAGTTTAACAACTGGAGAAGAGGCTGAGATGGGGATAACCTGCTACTCAAGCATGCAGACAAAAATTTTACACCACGGGCCTAGTAATAATATGTTAACCATGTGAGCATCCAATTACTGTCTGAGATACTAATTATCATAAAGAAAAAACATATGTGATAAGATCATGGAAAATAAAATAATTCACCTGCTCTAATCATCGATCACATAATAACACAACGATTCATCTTCGACATTAAAGAAAAGAATTGTAAAGCATTGCATTAGATAACTTAATAATAGATTTAATAGCTCTTACTTATTACAGCATCCATTCATGAGAGAAGATAGGAAATAGTTCTTCTATATGCCTAATCACACATGAATTTGATGAAAATATAACTTGTCTCTGGTCCAGAAGGACTTTTCAATTATGGGTAGCTCCAAAATAATTCTTAACAAAGCAGAAAAGGAGAGTTTCTTGCAACAACCATCGACCCTTAACTAATCGGTCGATGATATTATTTATAACATAAAAATAACTAAAAATAATGGCTAAAGTGAAGTTAAACAAAACAGAATTCACCACGTGGCATTCTCTCCTAACATTTTTCCAACAATCATCTCAAGATATTACTTTGAAAGGGTGAATTTTATCATACTCCGACCAACTAATGAACATCTCCTCGTAGGTGTTAGTGTATGGGAACCTGTGTTGTTCCATCAGGGTTGTGTAAATTTCTCTGAATTCCACCGCATGCGCCTGATACTTCACCAAATTGGACTTAACTGTTGTATCATAGCCCGAGATATGATCGGGTGTTCCATAAATTGTTGCACATGTCCTGGCGCTGTGTCGGTCACCTTTGCTAGTCTTTCGGCCCATGAAGAATCTTTCTTGGCGTGCGATTCGACTATGTCTCACAAGTCAGTAAAGTCGTCGGGCCTGCTAAAATTGGTAAGTTCGATCTATTTCATCACCCGATTGATCCTAATCCAGTGTTTCTCTTGGATTTCTCGGCAAAGTTACTGAGCCAATTTTTCTCACTAGTCAGAGGCATCTTTCCTGCAATCAAAATCAAAATCATTTAGAGATTGTGTATAGAACAATACTTGGCAAATATATGTATAAAACGTAAGCATGAAGAATCCAAACTGGTGCATACCTATAAGGCTTGCTAAACCTGGTTGTTTGATACTTACGTGATCTCTATAATCCTTCGAATTTCTTGCTCCTTTTTTGTTAGCACCGTCATTTTTTTTCTCTAGTTAGGGTGGGTTACATTCATGCACCATAGCATGAAAGATCAGTTACGGAAAAACATGAGAGTCGAAGTCATGCCAGTGGTCAATTGGCCTTTGGTGTCAGGAAAGGATGTCAGAGCCAAACCTGTGCTAAAAGTATCAGTATGTTCCAAAAGGGTCGGATCCTCTCATAAGGGAAGTCGTTAAGAACCTTAGGTTGAGGCAAGTTCTCAAATAGAAATCACATCAACAAGTGCATCAACCATCATTAGCTCATCATGGAGGTTGGATAATTGAAAAAAAATTGAGGTGATCGTACCACACACCCTCTGCAACTCCAATCGACTGCATCTCACACACCTCGGATCATACCCATCGTGCGGATGTAACACATAAATTATTTAAAACATCATGCTATCAGGAATTCAGTGTTCCCTGGCATGTTTTGACTCACTGCCCGCTCTATTATAAAATCTAGATGTTCTATATGTGTTCTACTTACCATCTGAGCTTATGCATTGTTGGTAATTCAACTCGTGAGTCTAGTCTGATCAAATTCTTCGCTTCAGGCCCCTATCAAGTCACCCACGTGCAGAGAAGATACATTGTCACACTATGGGAACTCCTCAAAACATAACACGGGGCCTGCGAAGTAGCTGAAGCGCCAAGCTTGAGCTCCAAAATTCCTAGGACTCATTCTTATTTGCAACGGGTGTTCACAAGGCTTCAAGGGGAGATTCCTACCTTCGGGTAGAAACAATGGTATTGCCCCGTGTGGACATTGAAGTGGAAGAAGTTATGCCAAAAGGACACAATTTGGAAGCCACGGCTCCTCAACAGTAGATACGTGGAGGAGAGGAAGGCCCGAGAAGAATAAGGAAGTTGGGGAAAACCAAATCTTGATTGAGTCGAGTGCAAGATCAGTATCTGAGGAGTTACTAATGCACGTTATCTTACTAGAGCCTGTCGAAAACGCAAGTCAGGGAAGCGGGGGAAGAACGAGGAGGATGGATGCCTCAGATTCTAACGTTCAAGAGCCTAATTAGCAGTTGGATCAGGCCCAATTCTCCATTTTTGAACTCTACCAGGAAAATAGATAATTACAACGGCAGTTGGTGGTAAAGACCCTTGAGGTGTCAGCACAACAAGGTCGTGAAGGGAACGTGACCTGGCTAAAGAGGCAGCTTCAGGAAGTGAAAGATACGATCGTGCAGTTGCACGAAGCGCAAAGGGTGTCGGAAGAACAAAATATGAAAACACCTCAGGGAGCGTGAATTAGCCTGGGAGAAATTCTGCATGTAGAAGAGGCATGATTGGCGAACTTGTTTTTTTTTTAATTCTCAGACGTGACACAAAAATTTGCTAGTTTCCCCTTTTTATGAAAATCTTCATGTTCTTAATGTAACCGGGTTGGTTGGCCAAAGGAGTAGATAGTGTCTACTGTATGTAACCTGAGATCGATGGAAATCTAATATATAAATTCTCAAAACTTTGACAAATGGATCCTGGTTGTAGCGGTTGAATGCATCGTTTCTTCTCTTTGCATGTGTATCTACTGTGTTCTTTGTCCAAATTTCTTTTAGGTTGTTAGCCTCAATTTTATGAGTTTATTTGTATTTTCATTAATATCCTGCTGTGAAAAACCTTTGACGTCGATCGATTTCATCATATAGCACTGATGTGGCGCCACTGACTCGAGATACATGGCACTGAATACCGGGAACTTAGCTCGTGGGTATTGGTCGGACTCGGAACTGTGTTCAAGTGATGCGCTCTAAGATAAACATGGGACTATCGATGCCGAAAGGGTGTTGGGGATCATCCTTTGGAGATAAACCTATTGCGTAATTTCTTTGTGGGTTATTGTACTCAAAAAACCCCGATGCCGAAAATGTTTCAGAAGTCGACGATCAGTGATATCATTTCTTTCTTTGTTCAACTCTTACTCTTTTTGCCTTTTACCAATGCCGAAGGGAATTGGTTGTCGATGATATCCTTGTGTGATGATTGTCATGAACGAGCAACTTCCATTTGCTAATGCCGAAAAATTAGTGCTCGGCAACCATGGTTCTCTCGAGTGATTCTCTTTTATTTTTAATTCTTTTCGATGCTGAATCTTTGAGCGCATCGAGGGAAAGGTTTTGGATGTTGATTATTTAATTAAATGTTAGTATTTCAAGTTATGGGGTTTCACATGTTCAAGAAAACTTTGAGAGACTTTAAATGAGAAACACAATGATAAGCAAAGGCAACATTTAAATACTGAAGTCGAATTTAGAGAGAGCAAAAGATCAAGTGGTACCCAAAAAATGAAATTTGACATAGACATTTTTTAGGGTGTGTTGAGTGCTCAACAAATGGCGATTTACTGGGTGAAAGAATAATCTTTGATCCTCCTTTAGGCTCAGTGGATACGAAAGTTGGTGGAGAACTTAACTAGTTTTAAATCAAAGCCTCTTTTACCCTTGCATTTGAAATTATCCAGTTGATGCTTCTGGGTCTGCCCGTGGGGTTTTTTAACCTTTATTCCTCCTTCATTTCCTGTAACCCTGACTCATGCCCTCTTTGACAAAAATATAGTAAAGCATTCACTGGCATGAAGCCTTTAGTTACTTTTACTCACTTTATATGGTGTTGCTTCACTGCCAACGAGCTTCCATAGCCCCGACGGAGTCACCCGGACATCACAGACCTTTTTCTACTGCCAGCAAGCTTCCATAGCCTCGGCAGAGATATCTACATACCCTCTCCCACTGTTCACTCATTTTGGTATAGTTAAATTTTATTTCGGCAGAATGCCTTGAGCGAGTGTGAGAGGATGACGCTTGTTTTTTGCAAGATGATATGGTTAAGGTGAAACTTACTAGCTATGTCTTTGAGGTGCATGTAGTCCTTTTCCAACTTACCAACCTTCCCTTAAGGTGTCACCAAACCACTGGACGGACGCTTCTGCATTTCTCCAAAGTTTTTCATCTGCGTAGGTTAGATAGAGAGACCCTCGAAACAACTGGAGGTTCCTCGGTGCTTCTTGGACTATGAGTGATGAATTAGGAACGGAATTCGCTATGTCACATGATTTGAAGTCAACCATTGTGTTGCTAAACACAACCTTCAAAAGTGTGGAAATCAAAATAGAAAAAGAAAACAAAGGCGAAATCGCAATCGAGCTAGCTGAAACAAACTTGTGAAACACGCACACGAAACATAAAATGAAACTCAACAAAAAAGAAATGTATATATATATATATATATTGGTTAATGGAAATATCGTTTTATGGCTTGTCCATTTACTGGGAGGGCGTCAGGTTCCCCCCTCAAATTTTGTAACCAATATGTGCCTGCCCCAATCTTCTCAGCCACCTGGAAAGGTCCAAGCCATAGATTATGAAACTTAGAATATTTGTCTTTAGGCTCATTTTCTTTGTCCCATTTTAGGACTAAGTCTTCTACTTCAAAATTATTCTCTTTAGCCTTATGTTTATCAAACCATATTTTCACTATCTGTTGGTGGGCTATGAATTTGACTTAGATTTTTCCCTTTCTTCTTCTAGCATAAGCAGATTGTCAATTCTTTGTTGTATGACTCATGAAGTTTGTCCTCCGGAATCTTGGGCTAGTTGAAGAGATGGAAGATAAAGCTCGTTCAGGATATTGGCTTCATGTCCGTACACTATAAATTATGGGGAATTTCCTACAGCTTCCTTGGGTGTGACTTTATCTGCCCATAGGGCGTTGTGGAGTAAATTATGCCAATTTATCTGATTGTCCACAACCGTTTTTTTCAATATTCTCACTAGGTTCTTATTAGTTGATTCTGCTACTCTGTTTCCATGTGGGTAATAATTTGTAGAGTACCTAATTACTATTCCTTTGTCTAGAGAAAACTCTGTTAACAGAGTGGAAGAGAATTAAGATGCATTATCAAAAACTAGGATAGAAGGGACACCAAACCTTGTGATCAATTGTTGTTCTATGAATTGTATTACCACCTTCTTGTTTACATGGGTCAGAGGGATGGCCTCTGCCCATTTGGTGAAATAATAGGTGGTCGTAAGTATATACTTATGTTGTTTTGAAGAACTTGATGTAATTTATCCTATGATATCTAACCCCCATTGCTCAAAAGGCCTAGAAACAGTCACGAGTTGGAGTGGAGTTCCTGCTCTCTTCTCTTTCCCAACGCTTATTTGACAAGTCTTACAGTTTCTAGCATAAGTGTGAGTGTCCTTAAACAAAGTGGGCCAATAATAACCATCTCTATGTATCTTATGGGCGGTGGTTTTTCCTGCAAAATGTCCAGTGGCAGGGCCATCATGGCGTTCCTTTAGAACTTTTTCTGCATATTCATGTTCCAGACATCTTAAGAGTACCCCATCATAATTAACCCGGAAGAGTACCGAATTTATGAGGCAATATTGTGCGGATTTTAACCTGATAGATCTCCTTTCCCTAGGATTGATATTTTATGGGAAAGTCCCATGGTGCAAGAGATAATTCAAATTCTCATACCAAGACTCTGGCCCTAGGGAAATGTATGAAGCTTCACCACACCATAATTTCATTTCATTCTCCCATCTAGAGTCTTCATTTACTTGGTCCTGGGCTTCAGTAGAAAGTTTGCATAACCCTTGCCCTTTAACTAGTTTGGAAGGTTTTATATCTAGATCAAATTCTTGGAGTATTGCCATCTAATTCCCTCTTCTTTCCCCCATCTCTTGTTGAGTGAACAAGGATCGGACTGCAGGATGAGGTACAATTACTTTGGTATGGTTCTTGAGGATGTAATATCTGAAGTGTTTTACTACTTTATATATCGCATAGGCTTGTTTGTCAATAGCAGGATAATTAAGTTCGGCTCCTTGGAGGTTAGTGCTCATGAACGACACCAGAACCTCGTTGTTGTCATCATTCTTCTGAGTAAATACTGCAGCTAACGATTGGTCGGAGGCAAAAGTATAGAGGAAGAAATATCTATTAAAATTGGGACTTCGTAACACGGGGGCTTGGGATATAGTAGTTTTGATATTTTCGAAAGAATCCTTTCGTTCATCATCCATTTAAACTCAACATCTTTGTGGATAATTTTTTGTAGTGTTCTGAAAGTCTCAACGAAATCAGGCATGAATTTTCTTACAAAATTGATTTTCCCGAAGAAGGATTGCATTGTCTTTTTGTTGTGAGGTAACGGGATTTGAGTTATAGCTTTGACTCGCTCAAGGTCTATGCGAATGTTAGCTTGGGATATAATATGACCTAATAGATTTCCTTCCTCCACAACAAAGATAGTTTTCTTAGGGTTTAAAGATATACCGTATTTTCTACACCTTTCGAAAATATGGGTTAAGTGTTGGATGTGTTCCTCTCTGTTCTTTGAATACACAGTTACATCATCCAGATACACTACCACACATTTGTTGATCAGTCCTCAAAAAGATACATCCATTTCCCTTTGGAAGGTTTCCCCTGTGTTGATTAACCCAAAGGGAATATGTTTGTAATCTAAAGTTCCCCACTTGGTTCGGAAGGTAGTTTTCAAACGGTCTTCCTCTGAAACCAGAACTTGGTTGTAACCCAAGAAATATCCAGTAGAGAGAAAATATGAGAACCGGACATGGTATCCAAGAGTTTCTCCATCGATGGTACTGGGTAGTTGTCCTTTTTTGAAGCTCTCTTGAGGTTCCTAAAATCTACGCATAAGAGGATTTCTCCAAAAAATTTCCTCACCGAAACCAAATTTTCTACCCATGCGGAATGTCTTACCTGGAAGATAATTTTGGCATCTAAAATTTTCTTCAAATCTTGGCACATGAGAGGTTCTAGGGATGGACGATACTTCTGAAGCTTTTGTTGGAAGGATTTCACTTCAGGTTTTAATGGTATCTTTTGTTGAATGATACGAGTATAGTAAGTTTTCAGATCTCGATAGGACCAAGTAAAGACATATTGATATTGTCTAAACAGTTTGAGATACGCTTTCCTTTCCTCTTTATATATAGTCTTGCCAAGATTTATATTTTTTGGGTTTTCCAGGGTTCCAAGATTTACAGTTTCATGCATGGGACAGGAAATACCAGTCTTCACATTTTTGGGCCCCTTAAATCGTTCTTTTAGATCAAAAAGATTTTCTAAATTAGTTATCCCCTTCAGGATTGTGTGATACTTCGATTTGTCAGTTGGTTGATCTATATGAGGATTAGTTTCCATTGAATATTCCTGGAATACTTCATCGTCAATAGCTAAATCCTTAAAATTATCTTGGTTAGTTAGAAATTTTATGATCTGTTCATCCCCTTCAAATACTTTCCAATTAGAAATGCATTTAGGCACCGATGGTTTGTAGAGTAGCTCTACAGTGAACCGAGAGGCTTCATAATATTCTAAAGGTGACAGCCTTGAAGTAGATGTGGCTAGGGAATCACCAAGGATATTCTTTGCTCTAGGGATCACTGTAATATTGAAAGCTTCAAAATGTTCTATTAACCTATGCACTTCATGTTGATAATTATTTAGGTGCAGGGAATTGCAATGTATAGTATTCCTTGCTTGTCTAA
>ML784881.1:25376-63023 GCA_009831015.1 Picea engelmannii | reverse complement strand
TATCTTCTTCATATTCAACTTATTATATGTTCCTCTTGGAAACCTCTCCTTTCTCAAATGACCTAAAACTTCATCTCCCACTTCAAATTTAACTTCCCTTCTTCTCTGATCAACTCTATCCTTATACTTCTGATTACTATATTGTATCTACCTCCTAACTTGATCATGAAGTCTTTGCATTTCTGTAGAAAAATATTCCACTCTAGCTCTCCTGAATTCATCTTGATTCAATTCTCTCAATTCTGCAACCCCTCTTGGTTGTCTTCCATATACTATCTCAAATGGACTTTTTCCAGTGCTCCTGTTAACTGAATTGTTAAATGCAAATTTTTCCTGTGCCAGAATCTGATCCCACTGACTACCTTGTTTAGTGACTAAACTCCTTAACAAATTTCCCAAACTCTTATTCACCACTTCAGTCTGTCCATTTGTCTGAGGGTGATATGCTGAACTAAAAGATAAATTAGTTCCCAGCCTCTTCCATAGAGTCCTCCAAAAGTGTCTTACAAACTTAGTATCCCTGTTTGAAACTATACTTCTGGGCAATCCATGTAATCTCACAACTTCTCTAAAAATTTTTTTGGCTATGTGTGTAGCATCATTTGTTTTCTGGAATGGTATAAAATGTGCCATCTTAGAAAAACTATCAACTACAATAAATATGGAATTACTTCCCTTCTAGGTTCTAGGTAATGCCAATACAAAATCCATACTAATTGCATCCCAAGGCCTTTATGGAATAGGAAATGGCTGATAAAAACCAGTGTTTTGTCTCTTTCCTTTTGCATGTTGACAAATCTTACATTGATCTACAAATTTATTCACATATTCCCTCATACCTAGCCAATAATACAAACTATTCAGATGTGCAAATGTTTTGTCATGACCAAAATGTCCGGCTAAACCTCCACTATGTTTTTCTTTCAATAAAATATCTCTCATTGAACATCTTGGTATGCACAATTGGCTTCCTTTGAACAACAATCCATCCTGAATTAAATATTCTTCCCATGACTTGTTATCCCTCAACAAAGGATTTTCATATGCTTCATAAGCCTCCTTAAAATCTGGATCTTCCTGATATATTTCCTTAAGGTGCTCAAACCTTAAGGTCTTCACTTGAAATTCTTGTACAACCAAACTCCTCCTGCTCAAAACATCTACAACTTTATCATCACTTCCCGAAATATTTTTAATGATAAAAGTAAAATTCTGCATGAATTCTACCCACTTAGCATGCCTCTAATTCAACTTCTCTTGCCTAGTAATAAATTGCAAATCTTGATTATCACTATACAAGACAACCTCTTTTGAAATTAAATAATGTCTCCATTTCCTCAAAGCTTGAATTAGTGCATAAAACTCCTTGTCATATGTAGAATATTTCTCCTTAGTGTCATTCAATTTTTGACTAAAATAAGCAACTGGCCTATTATCTTGACTCGAAAATGCTCCAATGGCTATTCCACTTGCATCACACCTCACTTGAAATGTTTTTCCAAAATCGGGTAAAACCAAGATTGGTTGTTTTGTTATCTTCTTTTTCAACACCCTGAATCTTTTCTCGGCCTCCTCTGTCCAATTAAAAGACTTACGTTTCTTCTTCACAGTATCCATCATGGGTGCACATATACCACTAAAATTCCTGATAAACTTTCTATAAAAACTTGCTAACCCATGGAAACTTCTCACCTAAAATATGCTCCTTGGTGATGACCATTCTTTGATTGTTCTCACCTTCTCTGGATCCATCTTCAATTCATTTGAAGAGATAACAAAACCCAAATATATGAGTTTTGTCTTCATAAAAGAAATTTTCTTCAAGTTTATTAACAACTTTTCTTGCTGCAATCTCCTCATCACTAATGTCAAGTGCTTTAAATGTTCTTCCTCCGTTTTGCTGAAAACTAATATATCATCCAGATATACAATGACAAATTTACCTATGAATTCTTTCAGTACCTCATTCATCAACCTCATAAATGTGCTTGGAGCATTTGTTAATCCAAATGGCATGACTAGCCATTCAAACAAACCTTCATTTTTCTTGAATGTTGTCTTCCATTCATCTCCCTCTCTCATTCTTATCTAATGATATCCACTCTTCAAGTCTATTTTTGAAAAACAACTTTCTCCACTCAAACAATCCATCAAATCATCCATCCAGGGTAAAGGAAATCTATACCTAATGGTAATCTTGTTGATGGATCTGGAATCTATACACATTCTCCATCCTCCATCCTTCTTTGGACTTAATACAGTTGGCACTGCACATGGGATTAGAATTTCCCTAACTAAACCTTTATCCAACAACTCTTGAACTTGCTTCTTAACCTCTTCATTCTCTCGAGGTGTCAACCTATACACTGCTTTGTTTGGGAAATTGGCTCCTAGAATCAAGTCAATATGGTGGCTAATACTCCTAATAGGTGGTAATGAGTGAGGAAACTCATCCACTACTATGTCAACAAAATTCTCTAACAATTCTTGGATTTCTTCAGGTAAATCATTCATAGAATTATTGGTAAGGATAAATCTTGGCTTCCTCACTACAACAAATTGAATTTCTTGATCTTTCTTGATCTCCTTCAAGAGTTCCTTCCCACTCATGAGAAGTATTATTGTGATGGCTTCTTCCTTTTCTTTCTTCTCTTCTATTGGCAGTGACATGTGGGTTCTACCATTTTTTTCCAGAGTATAAGTATTTTTCCTCCCATCATGAATGACATTCCTATCAAACTGCCATGGTCTCCCCAACAAAATATGACAAACATCCACATGAATTACATCACACAAAATCTCATCTTTATAGCCTCCTATTTTAAATTCAACTTTGCATTGTTGACTTACCATTACTTGATGTCCTTTCTGCAACCAAAAAACTTTATATGGACTTGGTTGTGCAGTTGTCTCCAACTCCAGTTTCTCCACCATTTCTGTAGATACTAAATTATTAATTCTCCCACTGTCTATAATCATCTTGCAAAATTTGTTCTTTGTTTTACAAGTAGTCCCAAACAACTTCGTTCGCCGAACTGAATCTTCTATTTCTTTCTCTGGCTTTAGAAGAACTTTAAACATCATAAGGTTCTATCCTCCTTTTGTTTCCTCTACTTCCACATTCTTATGGGCCTCAGAAATGTGTACTTCTCCTCCTTCTTTCTTCCTCTCACGACATTCTTGAGACACGTGTCCTGTCTTTCCATAGGCATAACATTTAACTCCACCTCCTCTACCTCTTCCTCTTCCTCGAGGAAAATAATTTCTCCCACCAAAAGGTCTTCTTTGGTAACTTCTTCCTCTTTAAAAGTGACTATATGATTTATCAGTCTCATCCTTGGTTTTTGGTGCCTTATCATAGACAATTCCCTTACCTCTATTTGAGCGTCTTCTTCTGCTTCACTGACTCTTGTTCCTGGCCAACTGTTCTTCTGCCTTTAGTGAAATCTGATAAGCATCTTCCACTATCCTCATAGTCATCATGTTGATCTCATCCTGGATGTCATATCTCAAGCCATTTATATACCTGACAACATTGTCATCATCCCTCTCTCTTTGTCTAGTCCTAATATTGAGTCTATAAATTCTTCTATGTACTCTTTTACTGTCATACCCCTCTGTCTCATGTTCTGCAACTTTCTGAACAAGTTTATCTGGTAATCCTTAGGTATGAATTTAGCCTTCAGTTTGGTACCATTCTATCCCAATTATTTGTCTTTTGTTTACCTTTGCTCCTTCTCTCTGCCTGCAGTTCATCCCACCACAATGTTGCATTTCCTTTTAATCTGGTGACAACATGTCTCACCTTCCTTCCTTCATCAACATCTTCATAGTCGAAATACTTATCCATGGACCTTATCCAATCCAATATCTCTTCGAAATCCAAATTACCTTCAGACATTGGGGCGCCCATCTTTGCTCTAGCTCCCAACTTCATAAAAACTTTCAATAAGCATTCTTTAGCCGCATCTTCCCCTGTAACTTCTTCAACTTCTACTTCTTCACTTTCTACATCACTGACGTCTTCAACATCGGGTGTTCTTATTTGCATTGCTTCCATCACTTCCAACCTTGCACGAAGCTCTCTCATTTCTCTTCCCACAACATGGTTTTCCATAAGTGGATCTACACAAATCCTTGGCGAAATTATTTCAATTATTTCTAATACAAAAAATGCAACTTCGAACTTTTTTAGGCTCTGATACCACTTGATGCCAACCTCCCTTCTCCTTGGGTTGTGTGACCTCTCAGTCAAGGATCTTCAATTCTCGGAGCTAAATTATCTCTCTGAAACCTTAATGGCCTCGCTTGTAAATAACCACAGGTCTCTTTAGTCTTTTGGTGCAAGTTCTATGACACTCGCGATCTCTCCCTTCGCAATACCGAGTGATTAGTGTTCAGGCACTAGATCCTCCTCTGTTAGCTCCTTCCCACATATGACCTTGGGTTATGTCCACACACAATTGTGGGCATGGTCAAAAGTGGTTTGGGATCAATCCACTTTTCTCCCCGCAGTTCACCACCAAACGCCACACGTCCAATTTACAATACCACGGTTTCTTTTGCGGCCCACTCTCAAGTTTTTAAATATCAAACACTTTCCATCCCCGCAATCCTTCGTAATTGTCGATATCAAAATCTTGATGGTGCTTCTGAATGGATGGCTTAGATCTATCCTTTCCAAATCTATGGATCAAACTTAACCCTTCTAAATCAACGACTATGATTTATTTCGTGATTTAGACTTCGGGAGTTTCGACTTTCAACCTTTGCTTTCCTCCAAAATGCATGGATTCTTACCGTGTCCTCTTGAATCAGATGACTATAATTTACTTCGGACTATCCAACGATCGATGTTTATTTCGGCCCTCCGGATCTTCGAGCTTCAGGAGTTTCAAGTCTCAATCTGAAAACATTGAAGTGATTTCTCTGTAGTTCATAATCTATCACCACGTATCCTTCTGGATTAGATGGTTCATATCTCCTTCAGGTCTTCGACGATATCTCCCCATATGTATACACAGAGTTTAAAGCTCATGTACTTTTCCTAAATCCAACGGTCTGAAATAATTTAGGTCCTCTTGGATATGTCTTCACCCTTCACCTTTCCCAAGCTTCGCAAATTCTTCTTCTGAAAGATTTCTTTGAGTCTTAGTCAATTTATGGTCCTGTGCACTCCTTGCAACCGACCTTTGCACTTTGTTACGAGAAAAACCTGAGTTATTTCTCCAAGTCAAAGAATTTTCCTACACACTCCTTGTGCTTAATATGAACACTCTGCATACAAAAGTTCCATTCTATCTCTTCTGAGATTTGATTCGAACAAGACTCTCTCACACACACTCCTTGCGTTCAATATGAAATCCTTGCATAACTTACAGAAGAGAAAAAATTGATACTTATTCAATTCTTCATAAATTCATCCATTCACCATGAACATCATACATCAACAAAATTCATAACAATAGTAAACTTGTAAACAATATCAACACTGTACAATTGGATCAACTTCCTCTGTTCTATTCATTCAAAAAAAAACATGATTACGCTTCTATCTCTTACAATTATTACAATAAGAAAACTTATCTAAGGACCCCGAGCTTCCTCTCTCTTCTTCCTCCTATCTAAATTCTATCACCTTCTACTCCAACGGTTACCTACTCAGCTTAATTAATGAAAACTAATGAATCATACGGGATAATATCCTACACTTGTAATATATTTCAGTCGTGTAAGGATTTACAATAATCCTTCAATTCAAAATGGTGCCCGAATTTACATACAACTAATTAATTAACGAGAGATTCAAAAAGATATCTACACCGCTACCAAGATGGTTAAGAGTCGGTTTTGGATCTTTCAATGCATTGAAGTGTCGAATTTGCTTCCACGTCTTGTTTTCTTAATGTGATAGCGATGCTCCTGCATCACTTGGACAAGTAAAGGGGTGTTTGACTCAGTTAAAAGTGGATTGAAATTTGGTGGATGAAATTTTTGTACCACTTCCACTTCAACCAAACGGTCTCGTCAAACCAAAGATAATACCCTTCTAATTCCTTGTGTCCAATATCTCGCTTATTTAAAGGTGGTTTCACCTTCGTAATAGGATCAAGTCCTCGTAATCGATGGGACTGGCACGATAATTAAACCATGGTGAATAAACTATGTTACTAACAAACAAAAATCAACCTATGGATGACCTACACTTGGAATCAAATCAAAGAGCACACCCCTAATTAAATCTAGGAAACAAAAATAAAACCAATTAGCTTAGGGGCCTTTTGAAAAGCAACCCTATGGGGGGGGGAGGGGGGGTCAAGTCCCCCACAATATTAGCTAGCGAAGGTGTGAGGAGAATTTACGATGATCGATGTGAAACATCCCTAACTAGTGCAAGTACCCTTTATTAAGGCAGACACCCTCTGAGGGAACTGATAGCATGAACAAAGGTATGCCCTAGGTACTACATGCACGTCCCACCTATAGTCACCTATGTAGCTCCTAGAAAATATCACTAATGTACCACCTAACAATCAATAACCGGGTGAACAATCGTAAGTCCAACTGCATCTAATGGAAGGGTAGCTAATCTCAAATATCTAAAGGTGTCAACCAATAAAACCCCTGTATACGTATGGTCAAAGCGGTACCACAAACACCAAAACAAGCATAGAGGGGTAATCTCCCTACTTTCCCAGATGAGATCTCGTGCTTGACTCCTATGTTAGAGGAGATTCCCGACACACTGGTTGCAAGAATGGGTTTTCATGCTCATTAATGAATTCTAGGTTGAATTGTGTGGCCATGGAGATTTTACTATCCAATCCTAATCCAATTCCCTAAACCTATCTAGTGTTGATTTTCTATCAAAGAAAATTTCTAATGAATTTTAGATTATGCGCTTTATTTTATCGTTGTTTTTTAGGTCGAAGGGTAGTGGATGAAACTTTGATGATGTGATGAATCTTGACCCAACCAAACAATGCAATAATGATGATGCGATTTTTTATTATTTTTAATGAACTCTAGCTATGGGAGGGAAAGAGATTTTTCTTTTTCTTTGTCAAGTTCAGAAATAAATCCTCACACACAACAAGAAACCAAAAAACAAATCAGATCTGACACCAACCGATGCTTCTAATGTACTTTGAAAACTAATTCTTCAAAAGAAAACTAATTATGCAACAAAATAATTTTGTATTTTTGATGTTTTTCCAATTGAAATGTAAAAAATATCGATCTATGCAATAACACACAATGCAAATGGAAACCGACAAATTAGCAAGAAAAGGGTAGTGTGATATTGGTAGTGATGCCCCCTAGCACACTCCAATGTATACACTAGATGTCAACCCAAAAATGACAAGGAATGGATCTTAACAATGTAAAAACCAATTGCAAAATTAAACTCAACCAAATGAAACAATCAATCACCCAAAAATACAATTTTAGACCCCAAAGTGCACAAGTGCAATTATGAAAAGAGATCCTAAAATGCTTCACAAGGGATGATAACAAAAAACAATTTTTCATTTTATTTTTTTATTTCATGCAAATAATGATGAAAAATACCTTAAAAAACTAAGTTCTAAATTTTCTCTTCCCCAATAATAAGGACCCTAGGCTTCACAACAATAAACTTAGATTTTTTTTTCGCAAAAACAAACTTTTTTTGCACCCTACAGGCCCTTTTTTTGGACCCTACAAGGGTCCTCGTGGGTTGGCTTCGCTAGATGAGTGAGGATCATCGCATATTGTACCTTTTGTGACCTATTATGATCACTAGACACCAATTTTGTTGGCCTCATGGGACACATGCATGTCAACCAGCGAGTGGGCCTCGCGAGACACCTATGGTGCAACCAACGAGGACTTGGAATTTTTTTAATTTTTTAAACAGATGGATCTATTGCAGATCATCCAAATCTGGATCAGATCTATCATCTATACTAGATATATGACCCAAGATGACTAAATGGAAGAATCCTCAAATGAAAATCACAACAAGTAGAGGAAGAGGTAGGCAAGGAGACTTAACTAGAGAAGAATTCTTCCCCAGTGGATTCACCAATCTGTTATGGGATTTTATCTCATAGGGATCTCATTGAGCATATCCGTAAGATACACCTAGGATCAACTTAGTTATCCTAGACATGAGTGGGATATATTGACTACGGTTCTCCTATAAACAAGCACTACCATCACATAAGGAGTTGAGAGAATGACACACCTTTTCCTGAAGATTGTCCTTAGTGTATTCCTAGTTGTTGCAATGCTAAATTTCCAGATCCAGCTTCTACAACTTGCTTCTTGCACACCAAAGACAAAACAATACCACTCTGCTTTTTCAACCTAGTGTTATATTCGTATATCTAGCTTGGATATAACTTGTTCTATAACAATATAAACTAGATCTGAATATTTATATTTAAAAGGAAAAAATTCATGAGGGAAAAAAAAATGATCTATTAATAAATTATAGAGAATACAACTCAATTCATACCTCAACTTGATGAAGATGCATCCTCCTTTAGTCTCCTTGCTCCTTGCCTCTCCTAGCATCTTCTTGGTCAGGCTAGGCTCATTGACTGTTGGATGTGTTGATGGATACCTTTGTAGTTAATATTTTTGTCCCTAATTTCAGAAATAATCAATGATATATATCATCATATAGGAGATAATAAGGCTGCAAGATAAGTGCTAAAAGTATAATTGAACAAGCAAGATACAAGCCAGTGAAAGCTAGCTTAACTAAACAATGATGAAGCAATACTTAAGCACAAAAGAAAGGCTGAAAAAAAAAATTGCTGGAGTGTTATTTATCAGCCTTATGGATGGAACAAAATTATTATTACAGCAAGATAATCAACCACTAAAACTTTCTCAAAAGTTGCCAAAAGATGCGATGTACTTAGTAGGTTATGTGGGCAGATTTTAGGCAATTTTCAACGGTTAAATTAGGAGTTATTGAATAATTTGGTTGGGGTTTTCTGCAGGCCCAATGACTGTAGGTTAAATTTGTAACAATGTCAAGAAATAATTGGAGAAATGAAACACCCTAGTGGCTCAAGCAAGAATTTATATCATAGATTTGATTCCACTAGGAACAACCTCAAAATCATGAAATTTCATGTTTCCCAAAGCAACAATTTTATATCTCCAATGCAACAAGTGATGACTAGTTCGTTTAATGATTGGGTTAATGGATTCAATAAAATAAATATCTATAGGGACTACCTCCTTGGGGGTGTAAATCCTCTTACTCCCCAAGGACAGTATCTCTAGCTAGGATTTGGTATAAGAGGGTGTATGCACTTATACTTCTCTTAGTAAACCCTTATTAAATAAACAATATTTAAGCATAAAATCATGGAGGCTAAGGTGGGAGTGTATTCCCTTATACTTACCACCTAGCTCTAGCAAAATAAATTTGACTTGAATAACAAATGCTATCGCAAAATACAAGCCTTACCAATTCAAGGAAAAATGCCAAGAAAAACCACCATAATAGAAAAAGAAGATCCTTCCAAGGCTAGCGCATCACTTCCACCAACCAATAACCAAGAAATTAGTCATACACAAGAGTACATGAGAGAAAATAGCCAAAGATAGGGAAAATTTCAGTCCAAGGCCTCTCTAAATGGGAGAGATATGTTTTAAAATGAGATATTATGATCTCTATTTATACAAAATCTCACTAACATAGTTTGTCCACATAATTCTAGGGTAAACCACAAGATTAAGGGTAAAAAAACCTAATATTTCCCCTTTACACAAACAATATTAAACAATTCACTTAAAATTCTACTTTTTTTCACAAATGGAAACCCTAAGAGTGACGTCACCCCTTTAGGAGGGATGTTTTGGCACTTTTAGGTCAAACATTGAGTTGGAGATGATAGGTTTGGGCCTCCAAAGGCCATGCGTCTCCAATCCAACCTTATAGTTCATGATCCAAGGGTTCCTTCATTCAAAACATGCCATGTGTAGTCATCACCACCTCAAGCCCCTCAAGCATGATGTCAAGCCTCCAAAAGATGACGTTTTTATCTCTCCTAGGAAAAATATTTGGTATGTAAGGGCTAGGGCATGTCATCCAAGGTGTACTATAGGCCTCTGAAGGTATTTCTCTCTCATCCATCATGTGGGCCCTTAGAATACAACCTGTTTTCTTCAATCCCCATGGAAGCCCAAGCTAGGCTTGTTCCTCCAAAACTGTCCATCAACTAGGTCCTACAAAGACAAATAAGCACGCCCTCCAAGGATGTCAATTCAAAATATCATGGAGTAAATCAAACCAATAAATTATCCACCCAAGCATGTGCATCAAATATTACCCTGTGAAACAAGTAAGTTCTCAAAGAAATAATGCGACTTTCCAAGCTTGGATATGGGAGGGTTGACGAGGGGTCCTATGGGTAGATTTTTCCATAGGTCAAGGAGTCTTTCCCAAGTGATCCCTCACTAAGCCATGTGAAGTAGATGAAGTGGTTTACGGATCAAGACTCACTGGGCATGGGGTCCATGACATACAAGGGGTTGCAGTGTCTCATTCATGGGTGCCTTTGTAGAGGGTGTGTGGCACCTTCGTTTGCAATGCAATTTTTCCAATCCCATCGTTTTTCCATTTTTTGTTTCTTTCATGTTTTAAGTATATGTTGAAGGCCATTATCCTAGTGTGGTGTCCAGATAATGACATTTTCAATGAGATCCACTACTCCGGATTGGTGGCTAGATGATGGTAATTTCATACTACTAAGTACCCATGATCATGATAGGCCGGCTCGTGATGAGACCTCCTATCCTCCAACTAACCCCCTAAGCATTCTATCATTTATTCTTGTGGGTCCCCATTTTTATTACAAATAAGTGTTTCATTTATTTCTTGGGGGATCCCTGGGAAAATCATCTGGAAGTTTTATGTATAGGATTTTATCTTTTACCCAACAACAATCCCTCTAGGCCTTCATCTCCTTCTTCCCATAGAATGCAAAACAACCCTTTCTTGGGTCAATACACCCTAAAATCCCAAGAGATAAGGAAATGGTGGGCTTAAGTGATGAGAAGTGGTAGGTATGGTCAGGAATGGTACAATATCTCTTCAAGGGAGTTCCTAGTAGCAAACCCATTCTTGAGGAAAACCACTTACTAGGGCACAATTTCAACCACCAAGGTGAAACAAGGCAAAAGGAATAATGCCCGAGCATATATCATGAAATTTAAAGAAGTCTAAGATACAACATACTCAAAATGCATTAAATATTGAATTGAAACTCACCATAGTACTTGACTTGTATCTCATGGAGCAAGGCTCATTGCTTTCCAGAAGCCAATGGGTGTGGTGGATGTCATCTTGAAAATATTGACCTCTGTGGTGGTGAGAAGGGTCTCCATCTAGGCAATTGGACACTGCTGGTCATGTAGTATCTTAACACTCCATATATGCAACATGAGGGCCTCGCGACATGATCTCCTTAGTTATCCCAAAAAATGGGGATAACATAGTGGATATTAAGGCTATAAAACTTACCTTTTCAACTTGCCTTTCTAAATGGTCATATGCTGGAGGCATACCATATACTAGTGGTATGTCATACAAAGGTGGCACATATGAAGTCGATGGTAAGACTCACTACTCTGAGGTCTTCGACAAGCCGTCGAGAAAATACTGGAGGATCTCGATGATAAGGAAGAGAACTTCGTCGATTTTGAATCTAGACTTGACTGGACTCATAGGATGGATGACTCATGAAAGTCAAGAGACAAACTTCATAATGGATAACTTAGGTTGGATAAAAATTCCCTTGGACAAAAGCATGAAAGATGATTAGACTCAGGAAACATAACATTGGCATAAGTCTTTGATGTAGGAGGCACCAAAAACTCTCCATATGTTTGGAAGAGTAACCAAATAGAGGAGGACACAACTCTATGTAGCAAGAACAACTTCCTAAGGTCATACTAGATCCCAATGATTGAAGAAAAAACATAAGGATGCACTTTGTCCAAAGGTGACAATCTTTGCTATTGAAAAAAGAACGTATATTTCCCATCCCCTCATTTTGGAATATTTTATTTTTTTGTCTTTTAAAATTTTTAAACGAGCTTGCAAAATAATAAAATAATGCTACGTTACAAAGGAGGAATGAGTGTCGCGAGAAAGAAAACTGGTTCCAAGCACAAGGAACATACTGATGCTCAAGGCAAGGAGACATGTGCAGGATAAGGACACCAGAGGAAAATTCCTCCATGGGTCAAGTTGTCAGAACACAGAGGCAAAAAGTGTTGCTAGGCTTGTGTATAGGGAATGCTTTAAAGTTTCAGTTGAGAGCAACATGGACCCGACATTAGTACAAAGACACAAAGATGAGACCTGCAATGTGATTAAGAATGACACAACAAGACTCCTTCCATGTAAATTTTTACGAGCCTAGAGAAGGTAAGCTCGGTGGGTTTTTCACGTTTAGAGAGTCTGAAAAAATGTAGAAAGAAGACTCCAGGGAGTACCTTTTTCGCAATTAGTCTAATCGGTTTGAAAAAGGGTTAAAATTGAACTGAAAGGATGTCTTTTCAAAACCATTTTAACAAGTGTGACAAAGACAAGATCACTTGGCTATCTTTTCAATTTTAAGGAGTCTGAAAAAATCTTAACTATGGACTCACAACCTTTTTCTAGGTTTAGTGTCCTTAGCCCGAAAAAGTATAAAATATAATATAGGAGAAATCTCCCGGTGAGACAAATCTCCCAAGGCGTACCTTTTTCCTAAATCATCTATTGGCTGGAAAAAGGGTTAAACTCATGCCAAGTAGGTGTTCTTCTGGACCAATTTAAAGAGTGTAAAGGAACAAGGTCACTCGACGATCTTTTCATATTTAGAGAGTTTGAAAAGAGCTTAACTATGGACTCCATGGGGGTTCCTTTTTCATAAGTAATCTCCAAGGCCTGAAAAAGAGATAATTCAAAACCAAGGAGAATGTTGCTTTTTCAAAAATTTAGTCCCTTAGGCTCGAAAAAGGGTTAAACTTATGCCTGAGAATACTCTTCTAGCGAACTGAAGTTCCTAGACAATACCTTTATTCTTAAAATTAACTATCCAGACTGAAAAAGGTGTAAACTACCATCGGAAATAGGTGCCTTCAAATTTGAGTTTGGCGAGCATGAAGAGAAACAAGATCGCTCCACAATCTTTTCAATTTTAGAGAGTCTGAAAAGGGATTAAAGAAGACTCCAGGGTGTCTTCTTTTATTAAGTAATCTAAACGAGACTAGAAATAATAAATAATCTCTTATTAGATATTGGTTTCAAAGTTTAAGCGATTTTGAAAGATAATAAACCATGCTCATGGGGAATCCCTCGGGTATAGGCCAAAGAAAGATGAAGAAGAAGTATGAGGCTTCAACACAAAGTCATGGCATAACTAAACAATACTCCAGTGCCTATGAAGTAATTAATCATGGGAACCAAATGGAAAACAAGGCTCTAAATAGGATGCCCATGGAAGGAAGGATCTACCACATAAATAATGACATGCTTATCAACAAGGAAGGTTAGTGTTGCAATTCAGTGGGGTCAATCCTAAGGCTAAATGAACTAGGAAACAAATAACGAAAAAATTCAAGTAAGAAAAACCCTAACCTATATGTCATCTTTGAGGTCAATAGCTGTTAGAATGGATTGATACAATGAATAAACTTCAAAGAAAAAATGTCTCCATGATCCTGCATATAAGGCCAATAACACTCATCCAGAAGTTAATAAATCCAATATAGATAGAAACTTCGGAAAATAAGAGGTGCTATTGAATAAAATACTTAAAAACAACAAACATGGACTGTACAATATGGTACAAGACACCGTATAGCCTTATGATTCATGCATAGTACTGGTTCAAGTAGAGCCCACTGCTAGGCTCTGATCAAAAGTCTCTTAGATAGTCAACCTGGAAAGTCTCCCAAAAGGGAAGAAAACACAAACCATGATGTAAGTCTTCCCACAATATAGAAACCATAGTCATGGCTTCAAGGATAGCCTCATCCGAAGGAAATTTAATATTTGATAAATCACGTGAACAAGGAGGGTCGACAATCCCAAAGGGTGAAGTAAAATGACCACATTCCATTTAACGATGGAGGTTTTGGCTAGGACTAGAAAAGTCTATCAGTGAAGAATCACAAGAACGAGGGTTCGAGGATCTGCAAACAGTGAGATCAGACTCAAAAGGAGACTCAAGATCACTTGAACCAAGAGGGGGAAGGAAGGGCTCCCATGCCCCCATTGGATAAAAATATTGATCAATTGTCAAGACCATGTCTCGAGAAGGAAAACATGATTGCAAATGTACCTGCTTAGAAGCAGTTAAACATCGAGGATAAAACACCACATAATTAACCCGTGGCAGGGTAGAGTCTACACGAACACTAGGAACATATAAAGGGGTAGCCTGAACTAATGCTGAATTAGGATGGTGATTATCAGATGTCATCTGGTCGATAGTGACAATGCTTCAAGAGAATCATATTGAAATATAACATGCCTTGCACCACTATAACATCGAAGAGCATAGACACCACATCGTTCATAGCATATACATAATCACGCCCGAGAATCATATTGAAATCTAACATGCCTTGCACCACTATAACATCGAAAAGGACAATCTTCCCACCTAACGAGATAGGAAACTGAGGAAGAACCCCCAAACATTCACTAGGAGTTCTATCAAAATACAAAAACTCATGCGAAACAGACACAAGCTCAGGAGAACCCAAAGCTTTCCAAGCCGAGGAGGATAAAATACTTGCAGAGGCTCCTTCATCTACAATAAGTCGGTAATTTTTTTTTGAATTAACTTCAACCCTTATTTAAAAAGGTGGAGAAGAAGGAAGGCGAGGCTCACCAAGGTGATTCCAATAAAAGGAAATCATCCTGATCACCTGGAAGAGCGTAGACACCACATCGTTCATAGCATATACATAATCACGCTCGAGAATCATACTGAAATCTAACATGCCTTGCACCACTATAAAATCGAAAAGGACAATCTTCCCACCTAATGATATGGGAAACTGATGAACAACCCCCAGACATTCACTAGGAGGTCTGTCAAAATACAAAAACTCATGCGAAACAAACACAAGCTCAGGATAGCCCAAAGATTTCCAAGCCGAGGAGGATAAAATACTTGCGGAGGCTCCTTCATCTACAATAAGTTGGTAATTTTTTTTTGAATTAACTTCAACCCTTATTTAAAAAGGTGGGGAAGAAGGAAGGCGAGGATCAACAAGGTCATTCCAATCAAAGGAAATCATCCTAGGGATTGGAGGGGGTGTGCTCGAAGTGAGCAAAATTCCCCCTTGTTCTAAAAGTACTAAACTGGAAATGCTAAAAACATAGTCAGTAGACACATCACTCCCCAAGAGAATAGTGGGATCATCTGAATATTGCATCGGCATGACCAATTTGGTAGACTCGAAACTCTCCAAGAGAAGAATGGGATCGATCGAATATTGCATCAACATAAACACTTTCTCAACCAATGGATGAATAGGATGTGAGACAACATGGTCTGAAGGCACATCACCCCCCAAAAGAGGAGTGTGATCAGCCAAAGATTGCATTCGAACAACCACTTCATCAACCAAACGATGAATATACTGTGAGGAAACCTTAAAAGACTCAGAATCAGAAGATCTTGTAGACATGGACCACAATATTTGTGCCTTTGGAAGGCTAGGGAATAAATGAGTAAGGTGATGATCTCCCTTGAAAATTTTACAAGGGAACTTAGGCTTACGTCCTATCTGTCTAGGTTTCTCAACAGAATCAATGCCCCCAGCATGACTAGCAGTGGCTGGTTTCTTGTGCCCAACATGACTAGCATAGGTTGTTAACATATCACTCGTATGACTTGCATTGACTAGACTCGTGCCCCCAACATGAATTGAAATGGTTCGTTGCACGTCTCAAACATTACTTGCATAGGTTGGTGATTAGTCGATAAAATGACTCGCAGAGGCTATAGACCTTGTTAACACTCTATAATTTCCCAAGATAAGGAGGAAATCGGCAGGGGTAACCAAAAAACCACTTCGAGTCTTGGATCTATCCCTCCAAGACTTAGAGATGGATATCTCTATCAGATTTAGCTTTGTTTGTATGGGATGTTAGGCTAGATATGAGGACAAAAGGTTTGTTTTTAGAGTTTTTGGTTGAGACAGCGGAAGATGGCCACTAGGCAAAAATGGAGTCAAGGGGTTAAAGATGACAAAACGAATGAATCGCTGAGAAAAAATGTAACAAGGCAAGGTAATCATTTCAGTGGATCCTTTGAGTTTGTGAAATGAAAAAGAAGCATAGATTAGGGTCCAATTTAAATGCAGAGCAAAGCTTATCTGAATTCTACATTCAATTTTTAGAAGAAAACATAAATATCATTTTAAGCCAGATCAGGGTGTCTAAGACAAATCCTGAAACATAATCTTATTATAAACGATAAAGAAATAAAAAAATATGTGAGACAAGATAATAACCGGTTACATAAAGAGGTACTTCACCACATGATCATGACATAAGAATCTGGGAACAAAAAGCCTTTGTATTCATCCAAAAGTCACTTACAGCCTATCAAGCATCTTTACAATAGATGGTGATATTTTCACACCATACTTCCCTTCAGATCTGACTAATCTCCCTTTTGACTGTGGCCTCTATGGGCTTATATAATATTCACAAAACAGTTTCAGATCCTCAAATGATGGATTTGAAAATTACAAGTGTTTTCAAAGTCTATCTCATTAAAAAATTCTAGGAGATAGATCCTAGTCTTAAGGGATGGAATCCCTATCAAAAATATGTTCTTCGACATTTGCATAGCCTTGATGGATGATGATAAGGATACTTGAGATCTTTCACTAACACCTAATCCATGAATCAATTATCTTCAACCAAAATTGAATCATATTTGAACTTTTCTCCTTTGTATTTGCTTCAAAATCTGAAAAAGATATTCCTTCTCATCTTTTGGAATTGGGATGCATCTGAAAGTATCCTCGAGTGATCTGGCAACAAATGGATCTGATCTAGGAGAACATATTGTTGTTCTATCCATCTCTACACTTTCAACAACTAACACATATAGGACAAAGACGATTTAGTTGCTGAAAGTCAGGGGATTCGACAACTAGCAACACCTCTGTGGACCAAAATAAGCTTCCGAAATTCTTGAGTTTTCCAAAACTGTTCAAAATTGCAAAATTTAATTCCTTTACTCTGTCTAACTCTTAGGATTCCTTGTTCAGGTTCATGGCTACCTCAACCAAAGATTCTAGACCAAGGTGAGCTCTTGGTTTTGGTTTTATAGGTGCTATCTTAAACCTCAAGAGTTTGATCATTTGGTAGAGCTTTTGGTTTATATTAATGAACTTTTTGTGCTTCCTTTCCAAAGATGCATACATCAAATCTACTTCTTCAAATTCAACTCTCACCTCATCGGATTTATTTTGTAGGGTTTGATTTACTGATTTTATATGCCTGTCCAACAACTTGAGCTCTTCTATATCCTCCTTCAACTTCTGAATCTTTAAATCTTTGTTGACCTTATTCTTTATTGATGTCTTAGGTACTTCAAAGTCTGGAGCTTCAACTTCAGTTTCCTCTCTCTCCTCTATAGGTGGTTCAGACTCAAAATCTGAATATGGAAAATTCAAAATGTTCCTATCAACAACACGACTTTGGCCCTCAATCGCTTGATCAAAATCAAGCTTTTTGTTTGCCTTCTTGAACCTGGATGAAGGAGTTGGCTCTTCTATCTGAACTGGTGACAGAGCCCTTCTCTTTCTCTTGCTGCTATTTGGTGTAGATGAATTCTTTGTAGGTGTCTTCTTACCCTTAGGATGGATCTCTTGCTCAAATTCTCTCCAAAATAGGAGATATTCCCATGTCTTCTCTCTTCTCTAGAGTTCCTCCATCACTAGAAGCTTAATAAGGCCATGATGGAACAATCTATTGTTTTCTTTCTCAGATTTAGCTTGGACTTTTTGTTGCATCTTGGTGATGCTTCTATGAAGATAATGAGGCAAATTCAGAGGGTTTTTTCCTGTAAAGTGATTGATAAGCCTAAAATGCTACAACATGACCCTGCCATACCCCCCTTCACAAGTTATGTACACCTAAATAACCCTCAACAATTTATGCCATTTGTCTTCCAAGTAATTCCCGAGAATGTCCCTTTGCCAAATAATTCTTTGGAACTTTGGCTTAAGGTAAGACCTAAATTCAATTTCTTTAATGGAAATGGTATTGAACCACCTCTCACCTTATCCAAGCATCTCAGTTGCTGCAAAAATACTTGCCTCATCTATCTGCATTTCCAGAGGACCCAATTGCACTTTGGCTCCATCAAATCTTTTGGCAAATGCCTTTGCAATTTCCTGATGATACCCTTGTAATTTTTCACAAAACATGTAGCATCTTGCATCCTTGAACATTTGAAAAATCTATGGATGAGATTATAGATAGGAAATCTCTTGCAACTCCCTCCTGAGCAATATTCCTCCAGTAGCCATCTGAAAAAAACTGTTAATAGTATGAAGGCACTAAAACCTGGATAGATGGATGGAAAACCAGTGCTGGGACAAAGAGAAATAAATGTCAGATGAGGAAAATGCACGAGAAAAGCAAATTTTGTGGATAGCTGAGATTTAAAACAAACACTTGGCAAATAAGGAACCTTAGATCATGATGTTTGTTTAAAACCAACTAATACATGCCTCCATGTGATTTGCTGCACGAAATGGTAATGGTGAATGGAATCATGATTGGGGTTTCGAATTGATATCTTAGGGTTTAATGATTTTTTTTAAAACATCAATTAGAATCATAATAAATTGCCCAGATCATGACAAATGATCCTCATAGACGATTTCAATAGAATTTGAGATCATCATGACATGTGTAATGATGGTGGTTTGAGATCCCGATGGGACAGTCTAACCATTAACAAAATCTGCACTTTTGGCAGCTAACTGAGAGTTGCGCCTGCCATTTTAGTTTCGACAGCTTACAACACATAAAATTTGACCCTTAGCTGCCGAAAACTATTTCTTTGACACTTTTACTTTCAAGAGTTCAAACCATCTAGTAAGGTTGCAAATGACTCTTTGAAACCAAGATCACAATCATACTGTCTCAAAACCTTCGACTGCTCATATATGTCTTCTTCTTTGCCATCAAGATTTTCTATTTTACCTACCGAAAGTAAACTTTTATGCCACAATTGAGATATAATCGAGTTCGTGAGAACCATTAATCCATTCTAAACCTTCAAATATTCATATGTATGCATCATAATTCCAACCTACCACTTGCCAACTTTGGATATACATGGACACCTCTTTGAAACACAAGATACACCACTGGACCATTACTCCTGAGCTTCTTATCATGGAGACAGTCTCAAAATGATCAGAGAAAATTTCCAAATAGGTAACTGGAGAACAAATGACTAGATCATAGGACCCTAGCATAGGCTCCAATTGGGGATGGAAACTCCTTAGGAGGTGTCAAGAATCTCAGATCTTCGGCTTTATAAATCAGTGCCTTGTCCATTGGGATGATCCCACCACCTGTATGTTGATCTGTCTTGCAACTTAGTGACTGGACACCAGTTGATTATTCATTCTAACTTTGAATGAGTTTTGAAGTAAAACAAAAACAAAAATAAAACACATGCTTTCCCATCAAGCTTATTTGCATACTGTAAATCTGATAATTGAAACAACAACGCTGATATGATGATCTTATTTATGTACATATATCCTATTCTAAGCTGAGAATGTTTGTCTTTAATCAATTTGAAATACCCAGTATAACCAATCAGATGTCGGGTCTTGCATCTTGGCTCTTTCACTATTTTTCACCCAGTTTAGGAACAAATCTATTAATGGTATTTGAAAATGATTGTGATCCTGGTCATCATCATAAAGATCTTGATAAACTTGCCAAGCAACAGAAATGTTGATAAGGAAAAGTTTCCATGTGATGAAATTTTTTCTCATATAGATATCTATAGGATCAAGATAGACTTGACCTATTTCTTGGTATTTGGAATCAGTCCATTCAACTTCCTAACCTTGTGTTGCACATCGGGTCTTCCAGTCTTCAAACATTTCAAGATGTGTTTGTATTTCAATTGATGGGTTTTGTACTGATATTTCTACTAAACCAGATAGTGGGGTAGACTTTCTGATCATATCCATATCATAACAATTTTTTAATTCATTAGGAGTAAATGAAACCTGATTTTGAAAACACGCATTATCCAACATATTAGCTATAGGGTCATAAAATGCTTTTGATGACTATGGAATGGGATTTGCTGGCACTTCAAGGATGACACTGTGATTCTCAACCAGGATATGACCAAGATTCCCTCTCAAAGTATGAAATGAACTAAAACATAAGGGCAGGGAATCTAAATGGATCAACTTATTGTCTGTCCCGGGCTTTGTGTCTTCATTTGAATTTTGGCCTTCAAAAATACTCAAGGGATACACCTCTGAATCTGAAACAAATTCTATATCACCCCTGTTTTCCTCACCTGATGCATTAGAGAATTCCTCATTCTTACTATTTACAATCTGCTTGCAATGTTTTCTCAGGAGCGAGGTGAAACATAGGGGTAGGCAGCTTGCACTTTCTTGAAAAATTTCTGCATTTTCCTCCTTGCAATGTTGATTAGTATGCAGAGTTTGATTGTTATCTATGCACTGTGACAATTGGGCTTCTTCTTCCCATGAAGATAATGATGGATGATTTGAACAATCAACTTTAATCTCAATCATATAGTCATCATTCTGAAGATCATATCTGGGCACATCATCTATGTAGGGGAGGTCGTCAAACATGCACATCATCTCTGGAGATTTTTCCACCACCACCTAATTTTGAACCTCCTCTTTGGCTGTATTATGAATTGTTTACATGAAGTAATCATTGGGTGGATTAGAATACTAAGGCTGAATTGAAAAAATCTTGGGGACATGATCTTTGTATTTTCTGGCATTAATGGAACATAAGGTTTTTGAACAACAACTTCTTCTTTCCTGCTAATCTTATGCATCATCTCTTTTACAGTGTTTTCCAGGATATCTAGCTTTACTTCTGAGGATATCACATACTCCTTTTCTGTTTTGTTTTTTCTCAATGCTTATAACTTTTCCTTTCTGTTCAACAGGTTAGCTTCCACATCGACTATGGAATTTTTCATTTCTTCAAGGGTTGCAGTGTTCCTTTCTCTTAATTGAACGCCATCTTCGGATCGAAAGCGTTAGGGTAACGCAAGTGAGCTAATACTGGGGGTGGTTTTATGTCAGCAGACATTGCATGATACACCTTATTGAACCTAGCTGAAAAATGATTCACTGTCTCTCCTGGTTGTCTTTTAAAATGTTCATACTCTTCTAGGATGAGAAAGATATTTCCCATGATCACCCATCAATATAGGGAAACTTTCATGAATTGATGGAAATTTCTAATGCTTGTAGATGGAATATTCTTAAACCAATTCTTAGCCTTACCTTGCAATGATAAGAAAAACATCCTAATACAGATGTCATCTTCTGCTACATCAAACAGATTAAGAAAATCCTCAAGCCTTTGGATATGTTTTTCAGCAGTGATCTTCACATTTTCTCCATCGAACCTGGGTAGATTATTGCTATAATTGGTCGAGGGGACATGGAGAATGGGAGGAAAAACCAAAGGCTTGTATCTGTCTGGGACTTTTACAGGTTTAGGAGGTAGAGTAAGAGGCCTATAATCATTTGAAGATTTAGTAAGAGGAAAAGATGAAACACGAGGCTCGTGTCTCACTAGGATTTCTGCAGGTGCCTCTGGGATGTGTACAAATGTATGAGTATGTACATGATCTATGAATTGAGACTTAATCTCTTGGGTTTCATCAATTAGCAGGTGGTCAATGAAATATTCAACAATATACTTTTGATCAGGATTAGAATAAGAAAGAACATAATTACAGATAAAACCAAAAATTTATTGAATACAATTTGAGCTTGAATACCTAATCCTTCCATATTTCTTGGTCATAATTCATGTTCTTTCTCTAGTGGAGTCTTTGAATAGAAACTGATCTGGAGCTGATTGGAGTCGCCAGGTAAAATATTTCATCCTTCTTGTGTTTGGTCACTGTCGACCATCAATGATCAAATCTGGAACTTGAAGTGCACTACTAGAGAAATTCCCCAGTATGGTCGCCATTATGTTAGCACTCTGTAATTTCCCAAGCTGAGGAGGAAATCGACAGGGGTAACCAAAAAACCACTTCAAGTCTTGGATCTAGCCCTCCAAGACTCAGAGAGGGATCTCTATGTCATATTTATCTTTGTTTGTATGGGATATTAGGCTAGCTATGAGGACAAAAGGTTTCTTTTTATATTTTTTGGTTGAGACAACAGAAGAGGGTCATTGGGCAAAAATGGAGTCAAGAGGTTAAAGATGACAAATGAATGAATAGTTGAGACAAAATGTAACAAGGCAAGGTAATCATGTCATTGGATCCTTTGAGTTTGTGAAATGGAAAAGAAGCATAGATTAGGGTCCAATTTAAATGCAGAGAAGAGCTTATCTGAATTCTACATTCAATTTTAAGAGGAAAACATAAATATCGTTTTAAGCTAGATCAGGGTGTCTAAGACAAATCCTGAAACATAATATTATTATAAATGATAATGAAAGAAAATAATATGTGAGACAAGATAATAACAGGTTACATAAATAGGTGTTGGCCATGGGTTATGGAAGGAAGAGAAGAACAAGGAAACAAAGGTAAAAAGTGAGCTACGTGGGAGACACAGTGGCTGTCACTAGGTTGAAGTGAGAAAAAGAATAGAGAAGATGGAGTGAAGTGCGAAAAAGCAGGCCGTTGGATGAGGATATCAAGGATGAAAAATAAACAAGAAGGATGGACCGAGGATGACTTAGGAAGTGGAAAAACCAGCATTAGATGCCTTGGAGCACCACAATATGGAGAAGGAAAGACAGGCTGGAAAAGCCTAGAAAGAATGGGTCAAGTTGACCTAGGGTTGTAGACACCTAGGGTTTTGACACCTAGGTTTCGATCTAAGGCTGTCAGTAAGGGATTGTAATGTATAAATAGAGGTCGAGAGGACCTAGGTCCGGTCGGTACTATGGTTGAGCCTTATAGTCGAGTATTGTTCATCAGGAGAATATTGTATTGAGGGTGAGAGAAGTACTGAGAGAGAGAGCCTTCTAGTATTGTAAGATCTTCAGCTAGGTGCGAAGATCAAGTTCTATAGTTGGGTGCGTAGGAAGGAAGAGAGGAAGAGAGATGGAGAGAGAGGATCTGTCGGCCAAGAGCATAGATCAGAACTGTAATATTTACCTTAATATATCATAAGCATAGTTTTGTGGACGTATCCCTAAAGAGAGGGTGAACCACATACCTCTGTTGTTGTATGTGTGATTGATTCTTTGAGCTATGATGTTGTTATATTGTTATCTGCATTACTGTATTAGATCAGATCTATAGCTATGAAGGATAAATCTAGCTAGTTTAATGGTAGATGCATGTAGTGTTGCTGCTATAATAAGAACCACTTGATATTCCCCTGGTTGTAGACATGTCTGTCCTACAAACCCCTCATAGTTGCTTCGGGTGAGACTGAATCTTCTTTGCAGGTGCTGCTGAAAGGGCCAGTAGCTAGGGCTTGTTGGTGCACTCTTGGATATGAACCCTGGGTCTACCCCTATGCCAAGAAATGGTTCTGTTGCTGGGACTGGAACTATGATTGGTGGGAACTGAAGAGGAAGAATCTTTGTGTGAAATAAGCTCTATGCGTACATCGGTTGCCCTAGTGCGCAGTGTTCTGTTTGACCTGTGAAGCTTTGTGCCAAGAAAGAGGTCAGATCTGAAGAAAGAGAGGTCAGATCTGAAGAAAAGAAGTCAGATCTGTCAAGAAAGAGGTTAGATCTGCAAGAAAAAGGTAAGAAATGTGAACTCTATGCGTCGATAAAGGTAAGAATAGTTAAAAGTCTTAGATCTGGAAGATTTGTACTTTGTAGAAGTAAGATAAGTGAAATTTTTGAGCATGGGTCTAGGTATTTTTGATAGATTTTGTCCTAGCTTGAAAACTAGGGCATCGTTAGATGAAAGAATGTTTGATATGAATACATCTTATAAGTATAGTGATAGATATGTTATACCTATGCATAGAAAGAATGTCTAGACTAACAAGTGGATGCAGGATCCTAGAAAAAGTTTTTTGCAGGCTAGCTACCATGATCCTGGTGCGTAGTATAGAAGAAGTTGGGGATCATTTAAGATAAAGAGAGGATTAACCCTCTGTTACAGTTGCAGAAGATCGATACATCTTGCTAAGGAATGCCCTGGTAGGAGATCTAGTTGCTTATGTTGTAAGGCTATGGACCATGAAGTATTAGATTTCCCTAGAATGATTGCTTGGCTTGAGAAGATGAATATGGAACAAACAAACCCTGAGGGAGATCAAGAGACCAAGATTATAGCAGAAACCCAGAAAGAATCAGAAAAGATATTACTACAGATGAAATATACCTTAAATGACCACCGACATGTTAGGTTATTAGAGATCTTCAAAGAAAAGGAGAAAATTGAAGCAATAATAGGGGACTTTGACATTGATTGTACTCTTGATGAAGAAACACAAGTGAATGTTATGCTAGAAAGAACTTGGGAAGCTATAGGAAATCCTGTCATGACCCCTTCCCTAGAAGGAACAAGTTTATTCAGAGGAAAGCTAGTAAAACTATGTGGAAGGCTCACCTGGATACCTATGACTGTCAATGGAACTTCGATAGAGGAAGACTTTGAGATAATTAAGTTTGTTGAAGACACCACCTCATTTACCATGCTCATAGGGAAACCCTGGATTGACAGAGAAAAGCCCAGACGAAGAGAAGAAGCAAAAGTTTTGCAACAGAAGAAACAAGAATTAAAAGACTTTATGACCAGAAGGATCATGCACTTGATTGAAAAACAGAAGAGCAGATAATAGATATTTAATATTAGTACCTCCGATGGCGAAGCTAAGAGAACACTTGAGGATCCGCAGAAGATCGAGTTACCTATTGTTGATACAGAAGAGGTATTATCAAGGAACCCTAGGAAAGATGTTCCACAATGCGAAGTAACTAAGACCATAGAAGATAAACATCAGAATGGTAAAAGAATTACTGAGATGAAACTCACTGGGAAGAAGGCTAGGAAGTTAAGAAAGAAAAGGGCTAATACTATAAGGTTACAAGAGGTTCTAGAGGACACTTCACAACAAGAAGAGTTGCAGAATTGGAGCTTCACCAAGATATTAGAACAACGACATAGAGTACTTCGCCATGACAAAGCAATATAGCCATTGGAACAAATATAACCATTCGACCACCGCTCTGAATAGATCGAAAATAAGTTATGGGTTACCATTAGATTGTTGGACCTCACCTTAATGGATAGATCAATGGTCATGGAAGTTTCATATCCATTGCAAGTAGTCCATTGCAGAGTTACTTACTTATTCCATCGCACCATGCCCGAAAGACACTTTTGCCAATTAAGAACTTGAGTTGACAGAACAACCACATTGTGAAACAATTATTACTCTAGCTTTACTCTCTATCTGATTACGATATCGACATTCCATTGACAACCTGAGACAGTGATCCTAAGCTTACATGTCCGATGAGCTTAGCGTAGTAGAAGAATCGGTGAGAGAAGTATTTTCTAGATTAAGGACAAAAAAAGTCATGTCGGAAAGAGGAATGTCCACCGGAGTCCAAGGCTCATTGTCGAGAGGAGTGGCAGCCTCCCCATCAACTGCTCAGGCTGGAACATCCTGAGCCGACGTAGAGGTGACAACTAAACATAGACACGACGCAACCAACACGAGGATAGTGCCAACCATTCTTCCCGCTTACATTCCCCCTTTAAGTGGTGATATTAACATGGACAGTGTACCTCGAGACTTTGAATACACCCTAATTATGACATATCTACCAAAATGAGTTCGCACCTACCGTGCAGATCAAGACAAGGTTACATCATTGAAGTATTGTGACTTCAACCTAGGAGACCGTAAAGCCTACAACATGCTCACACCATCTAAGTACTTAACAAAGACTAAGGGCCACAATTTGAAGATCGTCCCTCAGCAATGGATGATGAACCTTGCGCAGTCTACTCTGCTCAACATCATGAAAATACTGCACTTCGATAGACATCAGGAGGTGACTGCTTGTGTGAAATTGCTGCTAGCAAGTTACCATGGAGGATACCTGTGGTTGAACCATCGCATAACTGTTGATTTGGCACTAATCAATAGGATTACTAGGATTAACATGCAGGGCCCTGATCCCCATGAGTAATACCCTGGGAAGATCATGGACCTCACGCTTTCATAGAATATTAAAGAGGCATATGGCAATGTTGAAAAAGGCTCTCAAGGTTACAAGGTCGCCTCTATTGAGAGTGGCGCAGTGCGCCTTGCATGTCAGCTGATAGAAGGGAAGTTGGTCCGTAAGAATAGACCTACGCAAGTATCCATCTTCATAGTGGACCTCGCCGGAAAATGTGCAGAAGGACCCCATATGAATTGGGCAAAGTATTTGGTCAATCAGCTAGAGATTGACTGTAGAGAAGCCCATGACCAGGGGCATGAATTCCATTTCAGATGACTGCTGATATTGATCACCTTTGTTGCATGGGAGCTACTAGAAGGTGCAACTTTCCCAGACCTCACCCCATTCGAACCGTTAGCTGCGAAGTTCAGTACATTGTGGTACTTGACAGACATGAGCAAGCAGTGGCAGTGAAATGCCATTTTTCACAGATACTATAACCAATTGAAAGTAGCTATAGGGGGTGAACCTCGCATAACCCCGAACACTTTACAAAGGTTCTGACCTTTGATAAATTTTAGCATAGACCGCCACTTTATCTACCTAACTCCACACACTGATGAACACTAGGAACAACTCCAGTCCTATTATAAGATGACTGAAGAAGACCTAGAAGAAATCACCAAGGAATGGTCGGTGGACCTCCTTGTTTCAGAAGATTTGGCAGACATTTCAGATATTGACAACCTAGAAGCTACACAGGACACACCTGAGCCCAATAAGATGAAGAAGACAATGAAGACAAAGGAAACAAAGAAGCCTGAAGAGGTTCAGGATGTAGATAGCTACTTTGCAAAGACAACTTCCTTCACACTCGATCAAGAAGGTAGCAACGAAGACTTAGAGGAAGTCGAGCAACAACCAGGAGACGAAGTTGAAGTTCCAAAGAAGAGAAGAGGGTCACCTTCAAATTCTTCCTCTAAGAAGAAAGAAAAAGTGACTGTGACCAAGATGAAGACCACGCTCAACCCCGATGACTTCAGCTTTCTCCTTGCAACTTTGAATGAAGCCATAGAAGAAATTATAGAAAAGAAGGAGGCCAAGAAACAGATGATGTATGACAGAATCGAAGTCGAGCTCCAAGGAGTACAGTGAGCCCTCTAGTATAACCGCACATTCTCCATTGCACCTATGCTATAAGGAACACTCGAAGCAGGAGACGAGTCAATTCAACTTCACAAGATTGCTGACCTAGTCGAAGTACACCTTCGGAAAGAATAAGAAGTAACAACGTAGGCCACCCAGGCCCTAAATCACGCACACGAGGAAATCATAGAGCAACGCCAAGCTACACAACAAGAGAAGGAGGCCATCGAAGAGAAGTTTGATAAAGAACGTGCAAAGATACAAAAGGAGAAGGACAAACTTCTCACAAAGAAAATTAGGATCTAAGAAGTTGTCAATAGAGCATTTCTCTCTGTGACCGGCTTAGAGCAAAAGGCCGAAGAACCCTTAGATCGTTAGGTAATGAATCTTGCTGAAGTTATTCAACAACTGCAGCAAAGAGTCATTGACTTAGAGCTTCACATCATCCCAAGAACCCTACAAGAAGAGCGCAACCAACAAGAAATAATTGCCCACGGTACAGTAGAAAGGATCAAAGAACTCACTGAAGAATGCAAACAGCTAAGTACCAGAAGTGCGCAGATACATGAGAGCCTGACCGAGAACCCAGAATTACATAAACTAGAGTCACATCTCCAAGAGGCGAAGAAACAGGTAGATATACTTTCAATGCAGTTGAAGGCCCTACCAACCATAGAGAAAATGAAGTGATCCCACGAGCAACGCATCGCACAAAAATAGATCCACATGATCTAGAGCAAGGTCATGGAAGTAACGCAACAACTTCAACCTTTGCAGGATAAGGCATGTCAACTGTTCTTAGATATTGAGAACCAAGGGATAGAGCTACAACAGGTTGTGATTACAACAGAGCAACACCTAGAATGACCAACCAATAACACACTCATCCAGGAGTTCACCGAGCAGGAGGAAATCGCAAAGCAACAGGTCGAAGTGGTTCAAGCCAAACTTGAGGTACTTGAAGAAGAATTGGCCAGACCTGAGTGACTCGGGATGATTCATAGGTGAGTGTTGGGGGCCTATTGGCCCTTGACCAAGTTTTGAAGAGTACTTGGTCATATTTGACCACTTTTGAGACTGCGACAACTTAGCAAGGAAGGAGCACAACGCGAAGCAGAAAATAAGGAAGCAAGACCTATTTTGGGATCCATGTTAGGGTTTTGGGTTGATGTAACAGGAAAGGGATGTTAGCTCGTGGGTTTACCCATGTTTAGGCCCATTTTGTAATCTATAAATAGGAAATATAGATAGTAAGATAGACAAGATAGTAATGTAATACATTTGCGTGGTGTATGAATGAAAGCTTAGTGCTAGTATTTGGATCTGTGTGATCGGATGTATCTTAGAGAGCTCTGTGCATGAGATCGGAGAGCTAAGTGCAGATTGTTATAGTTGGATGTTTAGGAGCAAGGAAGAAGGATCTAGCGAGCTTCACAGATCTTCTGCCTGTGTGAAGTACGGGTCATTGAAGCTTTGTGCTGTAACTGCTTGACCAAGATAATATAAAGAAGACTTTGTGGACATAGCCCCAGAGTGGGGGTGAACCACGGTAACTACTTGTTGGGAGGACACTTTAAAATGTTTACTGATCACTCTGCACTGAAATACTTAGTCAACAAGCTAGTGTTGGGGGGGAGAATATGCAAATGGCTTCTCCTCTTTCAAGAATATGATTTTGAGATCATAGTTAAGCCAGGAAGAATGAATAAGGGCCCAGACCACCTGTCGAGGTTGGAGCATGGAGAAGAACCTACTAGTATGGAAGATGCACTACTGGATGCACAACTAATTTCCATTAGAAATATTGATGATGACTTCGTAGACATAGTCCAGTTCCTGTCAACAGGAATAGCTCCAGTAGAATACACAATTCCATAAAAGAAACAACTAGTGGTGCGTGCTGCAGATTTTTTGCTAATAGCTAGTCAGCTATATAAAATGGGACCTGATGAGATCCTAAGAATATGTGTGATGGAGGAATAGCGCCCTATGATCCTTGAAGAATCTCATGAAGGCATTGTAGGAGGACATTATGCAGGAAAAGCAACTGCGCAGAAGGTTTTGCGAGCTGGACTTTGGTGGCCTACGTTACACAGAGATGCTAAAGAATATACCAGAGCATGTGATGTATGCCAACGAGTTGGAAAACCATCCCGAAGAGATGAGATGCCATTATCACCGTAGATGACCCTACAAGCATTTGAAAAATGGGCCATTGACTTTGTCGAACCTATAAAACCACCGGGAAAGCACACAGGAGCAAGATATATTATCATTGCGAAAGAATACCTGACGAGATGGGCCAAAGCAAGAGTAGTCAAGCACTGTAGCGCAGCTACAACTGTACGGTTTATATTTGATGAAATAATAACCAGGTTTGGATGCCCTAAGGCCCTTATGAGTGATCAAGGTACACACTTCATCAATAAGATAGTTGAAGCCCTGACTGAAGAATTTGCAGTCCACCATCAGAAGAGTACACCTTATCATCCACAAGAAAATGGAATGGTTGAAGCATTCAACAAGATCTTGGAGATAGCATTGACAAAAAATTGCAGTGTGAACAGGGATGACTGGGATTTAAGAGTACCAGCAGTATGTTGATCTCTCAACACACCCTGAAAAGGTCTCTACCAAACTCTACTTTTTGGGTACCACTTATTGTTTAATTCGGAACAATGTTGTTTTCGCTTATCTTTGTTTTCTACAATTTCTTCTTGATTCTTTAAAAGTTTCCTTGAACATGTCGAAACCATCACAACTTAAAGGGAGAAACATTTGACTAAAGAATCAACCACTAAGTCATTTCACTTGACGCATCCAAATTTCGGCACCCAGAAGAATCAGAGGTGAAAGAAAATCATCCTAGAAAACTAAGGACGCCGATCACCGGTTTTCGTCGGAATCAGAAAACGAGGAGTTGTTATTTTGTGATAAGCATTGCACAAGAAATTTTCCGATGGCCGACTTCATTCAGCATCAGTGAAATGCGAAAGGAAGTAGTCTTTTGCGGGGAAAGGGAGGAATCGCCAACGATCGATCCCGTAAAAACATTTTGGCATCGATGAATTTCCAAGAAGCTAGCCCAAGGGAAAGGATGCGATAAGTTCATCCCCAGTTACTAACCCCTGATATCTAATTTGCATTGATGATTCCTAGGCTGGGAAAGGAAGTGCACAACTGAAAGGAGGTTACCACCTCTGTTGGCACTCGTGAGTCCAGTCACCTGTCTTTATCTGCCACATGTCACCTTAGAACCATTCGACAAAAGAAATTGGCGTCGATGGTTTTTTATTTGGTAAGGAGTATCAACGAAGAATTGCATAGCTCTGCACCAATCCCCGACTTCCCCTTTCAGAAAATGACACGATGGGATGTTTTAGCTCTAAGATACGCTAGATACGATGCATTTAATTGATTGATTAATTCCAAGATTGCGCACAAGTCTCTAATTCGTGCACAAAGCCCAATGACTGTTTTAACCTATAGATACAATGCATCTCCCTCCATGCCTCCACTGCCAACCTACGTAAAATTGATTACAGATAATTGGCAGTAAGTAGTTTAAATTTCATCCCATTACTTGTATTAACATCTTGATGCGACTAGTAAGTTATCTCTCATTATATTACCCTGAATTATTATGAGCCAGAGAATTCTACGTGCAAAGAGGTCTGGAACATTTAGAGGAGTAAGACGAACGACCCGGAGAAGGCTTCCAAGGTATAGTGAGTATTAAGAAACAAAGTTTAGAAAGCATACATGTATGTACCAGTCTGGTTTTGATTTCATTTCACATATAAATTAAGATCTAATATTATTCTATGTGTCAGCCCTAATTGAGCATCTTCAGTTGCAGGAACGATGCCTCCGAAGAAACCTACCGCCAGGAAATATCCTAGAGTCCCAAAGCTGCAAGAATCAGAAGCAGGAGAAGGCTCCTCCCCAACCGTTGCAAGAAAATTGGAATTCACTTCCAAGCCAACTGCGATCATCAAGACGATCACCAAAGAAGCCTTCACTTAGCCTCTGGCCTTTGGGGACACAGAGGCGAACATTGGGACCAAGAAAACATTCCCGTGATGGGAAGACCTGTTCAAGGAAATAAAGCATGAAGAATTCTCTAAGTATGCTCCGCATAGCAATCCTAAAACAAGGAAGTTGGATGATGAGGTATTCGTCAACATCCACAAGGCTTACCTACACATGGTGGCAAGCCAGGCTTCGGTATTCCCCTGCGTTGAAATTTTGAAATGGCTCATTGATCACAGCAATGCACAAAAGTGTGTAATTAATGATGATAATGGTCAAATCGTCAGAGTTTTCCTCCCAGTAGAAGTCCAAAAGTATTACAAGCTCAGGGATCCAGATGAATGTTTGAACAAGGATTTTGTTGTGAAGTTTTATCAGAAGCACAACACCAGGGAAATCATGGTGTCCTAGTGGAGAGAAGATAAAAAATTCACCAACCGAAACTCCGGATGGTACCCGACGACCAACCTCAAACAACCTTATATCTATCTAATGGCTCTCCTTTTCCAGTTGCATGGAGAAAAAGATTGCTCCAAGTTTCCGGAGGCATGGAGGCTGGCTTATACTGTCTCCATCTTTGGAACAAGCTTCAATTGGGGCGCGATCATCTCCAAACATCTTAGCACCTGCATTCTACAGGCTTAGTAGCTAAAGGAAGGAGAAACTCCTGCCTTTTACATGGTGTCTTATCTATTGGACGTCATCTGTGCAAGAAATGTCTTCATAGGAATGAACCTGAGCTGGCACACTTCCAAGCTCTCGGTCCATGTTTATTTTAGCATCTTATGGGAGAACATGTATAAAATATCCTATTCTCTCATTTGCGACCAATTTATTGCACCTATTCATTTCTTACTATTCAAGAAGGAGTGCCCAAGGCTGTCTGATGCAGCCAAAAAAGTTATATCAAAGGTTAGTCACTGGTACCTGGACGAGCGCGAAACCTACATTAAGGTTTTCAGATCTACAGGAGCACCACATTTTCTACCTATATATGTCCCCAATCAACTGGTACTAGGGGAAATATGGTACCAAACTATCTTGTAGGGGTACAATGCCACTTTGGTGAAGGATAAGAAGCGGACATTCATACCCTATGGGTTTCATATTGGCTTCTACCAGGTTAAAGACACTACGCAAGCCAAGCAAGAGGGATTAAGTCAATTGGAATTTCTGTTCCAGACATGACGTTTTCATAAGCACGATCCCAAGGGTCTGGTCTTGAAACATGCATCACAAGTATCGTCTTGTTGGCCTTATGCCCACGATTGGTTTGAGGATGAAATCTTCACTGAAAATGCTCAAGATTGGGATGAGGTAGTGGCAAGAATGGTCGACCCCAGAATAACCAAGTTCAAGGCCATGAGTTGGGAAGAGCAAGTGGTGTCCTTGGATGAAAGAGCTTAAAGAGCAGAAGAAATTCTCAGGACTAGGGAAGAAAGGGTAGCATTCGAATCGACTGAAACAATGGAAGCTCCCTAGGAAGCCCCTATACAAAAATAGAATTTTCTCGGAACTCCGGGTGGAAGGGAAAGAGGGACATTATTTCTCCAACATGCTCAGCAAATAAGGTATCTGGCATCGAATGATCCGACCCTCTTATCAAGCATTCTGACTAGTAACCCAGAAGAGATCCCGGCAGGGGTAGGCGGCCCCGAGCTCACAGACCCTGGTAACATCAACAGGTCAGATGACCCTGAATCCACATTGCTGCCAGTCGATTCACCAGCAGGCGCGATGACTCAATCAAATCTGGGTCGGGTGTCGGCCGAAACCAGTGCGCCTAACCCTTTGTCTGAGTTCATAGATATATATAGTGATGATGAGAGTCCGGAGGCATCTCAGAAAACCTCTGTGCATGTAGAAGAAGAAGAAGATTACTATGGACCATTCTATTTTGGTTACCACAGAGGAAATATTGATCAACACAGCAGATGCTCACACGTCTAAACTAATAGGCATGGGAAGAGCCCTCTCTGATGCTGCCCAGGATAGGGCCAGGATTGATGAAAGAGAACTAGCTGATACTCTGAATGAATTGGAACACTTGCACCATATTGTTGAGTATTATAAAGGCACCACACAGACTACGACATATTTGAAGAGTGAGTTTTCAGGAGTTTACAACGAGTACAAGAAAGAGAGAACCCTGTTAACTGAAAATATAATTGAATTCCAGGAGGACACTCTCATGGCTCTCGTAGCATGCAAGGAGATGGAACGATGGAATGAAAGAGTGCAGCAAGCGGTGGAAAGGCTTGAATACATTGAGGCCGTCCAACAGGGTCGAGAAAAGGAAGAACATGGCATTCAACTGCTAAGAAAAAATAGCCTCGACTACATAAAGAGATCTGCATAATACTGGACTAAGATGTCCCAGGACCCACATCGAGAGATCCAAGAACAATATGCCAAGTGCCAGAAGCACTGGGATAAAATTAGTAAAGTAATGAAATATATCAAGCTCCCCAAGTTCGGCAACCCCAGTGAGTTTATTGACATAAGAAACATGCTCAAGATATATTCCGAACAAGACTCCCTATGGACTGAAGAATGTGCGAAGGTAGCTGATGTGAGGCTGGGATAGGTGCGACAATTCATAGAACACCTGATCAGAGCTAAAACCATGTTGCAACAGATGAATTCCACCTTGATAAAATACCGAGCGCATGCAGTGGACATCAGAGGGATATATGAGGCCCCAATGGAACAACACAGATTCCCGTGGGCCCATACTTGTGAAGAACTCTTTATCAGATGATTCAATTATCAAAGAGTCCACCCTTTTCAAGAAACAACTCAGGTGGACTGTTTAAAGACTGTCAGATGATGACGCCATGTGGTGATTTTTTATTAGCTCAAATTGCATTTTACCGTTAATTAATGTTAAGACTTTATATTATAAATAGGAACATCGACTGATGGTCTAAGGGTCGATGGTTTATTGCAATAACTCTTTTCTTTCTAGTTGTTAAGAATTATTTTGGAGCTGCTATGAATGAAGAAGTCCTTCTGGACCATAGATGAAGTTGTTTTCATCATATGCATGTGTAATTGAGCCTGGAGAAGAACTATTTCCTATTCAGTTCATGAACAGATGTAACAAGTAAGAGCTATCGAATATATTTTCAAGTTATTTGGTGCAATTTCTTTGCTGTTCTTTTCTCTAATGATGGAAATGATGAATTGTTGTGTGGATATATGATGAAAGATTATGGTAGATGAATTATTTTTCTTGCTATTGATCTTATCATATAAATGTTTTCTTATAATAATTAGTATTCTCAAACAGTAATTGGATGCTCACATGGTTAATGTATTATTACTAGGCCTCTGGTATAGGATTATCGTTTGCATGTTTGAGCAGCGGGTTATCCCAAGCTCAGCCTCTTCTGCAGTAGTTAAATTTGCTCTCATTTTGTTTCTTGGATAGTTTAGGTTAAAATATCAGCGAGTGATCGAGTGCTCACATGGTTAAAGTATTATTACTAGGCCTGTGGTAAGAGATCATTGTCTGCATGTTGGAGTGAGGGTTATCCCAAGCCCGATCTTTCGCAGTCTTTAGACTTCCTTATCGCTATGTGGTCAATTTGGTTTATACCGGCTTTTTCTAAAAATTATCCTAACTAAAGAGAAAATCCCAACCGAAGGAGATGCCTCCACAAGAAAACATAAAGACCATTGATTAAATTGGCTGGATCATGAGATCTGGAGAACCATTCCAATCGAAAATGCTGTAGAGTCTAATTGGGCCTCGGTGGCAGGTTTGATTCCTATTGTTGAGTTAAGGGGTTTAAGACCCATCAAGAGAATTGGCACTAGAAGGAGGGCTTGATAATGAATGGATGAATATGTAAGTTATATGATATTCCGAACAACTTATATATTCGTAACAACCCACATGCATGGCTAGTCATCCAATAGACAACCCACCTTTACCAAGTACTCCCAAAGTGGATAACTCGCCCCACTTTGAGGAAGGATATATTCACCCTGAAATACCTTACACCCTCCCTCATGAGGAAGTGAATCAATTTAGAAGGATTACCAGAGCTTACACCCGACAAATCAACGCGTTGCCATTCACCCCCATTCTCCCTCGAAGAAAACAACAAGGCAGACCAGTGGTTAGCACTCCCGACAAAGTTTTCGAACACTCTGTCGAAGGCTTAATAGACTTTGTGATCACTAAAATCCAAAAACCTCTTAATCTCATACCCAAGATGCCAGCCGACGAAGTCTTCGAACCTAACGATCTTTCAGAGGAGGATGAGCCTAACTCTGACTTCGAAGATATGGAAGAGAACAATGGTCATGAGGAGGAGAGAGAAGTTCCACTTCAAGGAGACCAACCTTGGTTGGCCAGGGACGCCATGGCCATCCCTAGACGAATACACAATCTCCCTAGGCACTCAGAAAAGTTGCTCCCAAAGTAGGATCCTGAGACCTCAGGATTGCCCAAAGATCATATCAAGAAGTTCATACTCGCGATCATGCTTATGAACATTCAACATCAAGATGTGGTATGCAGAATTTTCCCCTACATGTTTGAGAACTCGGCTTCCACTTGGGATTTTAACTTGCCAGTAGGATCCATAACCAGCTGGACTAAGTTCCAAAAGGAATTCCTAGACAAATTTTCCAAAGAAACTACCACGGGAGCCCTTATGGCCAAACTTTTCATAGCCACCATGAAACCAAAGGAAAGGGTCAAAGATTTCAATCAAAGATTAACAACTGTCTTAAACAAGTTTCATCCCGCGGAAAAACCGGCTTAAGAGTTGCAAATTGAGGTCTATGCTAATGCTCTTCCGACCTCTATTTCCATGTTCATTAAAAGAGCCACTAAGCAAACCCTCGTGGAGAATTTCAAAGAGGCCAAGATGATAGAGTTCTATATGAAAGGGTGTAAAGAAGGTCAGGCATCTCTAGAGAAAAAAGAAAATCCATCCCCCTCCCAGGAGAGGACTCCTCTTGACTAGACCGTCGGGGAAGCCGACTGAATGAACTCCTAATAAGGGTAATGGGGATATAGAAGACCTGCAATGCATGGTCAAGAAACTATCAAATGAGATTATAGATATGAAAAGAAATGCAGGTGAGGGAAACCAAGGCCAAAGACCCTATAAGCCTTTATTTAAAAGAAACCAGCCTTTCAAAGCAATTGAACCTCCCCCCGCCAACCTAAAAATTGACTTAGGGAATGACGCATCTGATTATTTCTATACTTACCACCAAGAGAACCACTCAGAAATGGAATGTCCTCCATGGGTCAATGCCATGAATTTAATGACCAATCATTTTATGGGCGAAGTCTCTCTAACCAAACCACCCAACAACTCAGCCTTTAACATTGCTGACTAGGAAGAGGCTGAACCACCACAAGACACGGCCATGCTGATATGGGATCCCGACGTGATCACGTCTTTGGACAATCTATTTAAACCTCAGGCACCACCCACAAAGATATCGGTGGTACAAACACATAGCAAGGGTCAACCCAGCCCAAAAGATACTAATGCCAGCCATGTCCCACAAAGTAAATTAACTCTCGATCGTGCGAGAATGCCTGTCACTCTCCATAAACAACCTCCTTTCTGCAACTCCATTCTGCTGAGGTGTATATGGAGTAGTCTTCTGCCTTGCTATACCACACTTCTTACATAATTCTTCAAATTCATTCCCGCAGAACTCTCCGCCATTATCTGTCCTCAGCACCTTAATTCGTTTCTCTGTTTGATTCTCAACAAGAGCCTTAAACTCTTTAAATCTATCAAAGACTTCAGATTTCTTCCTAAGGAAATATATCCAAGTTTTCCTCGAGAATTCATCTATAAATGAGACATAGTACATAGATTTTCCCAATGATGGGGCCGACCCAGGTCCAAAAACATCACTGTGAATTAGCTATAAAATTCCTTTTGCCCTCGTTGCACCAGAGGGGAATCTTACCCGATTCTACTTCCCATATAGACAATGTTCACAGAAATCAAAATCCAGAGAGAAATTAGACATACCTTCAACCATACCTTTACCATGTAGTAGTCGAAGACCCTTCTCTCCAA